>JANHGC010003476.1:70145-81652 GCA_027560395.1 Boaedon fuliginosus
AATGGTCTTAGGCGACCCCTGTGAAAGGATCGTTCGACCCCCAAAGGGGTCCCGACCCCCAGGTTGAGAACCACTGGCCTAGAGGCTTCTGCAGGAAGTTTGTTTTCTAAAGAAATGAACTTCCGGCAGAAGCCTCTAGGGGGCAAAAACAGCTGATGAGCATCAGTTGTGCTGAAAACAGTGAATATAGGTAAATATACCCTAGAGATGGGTGGGGGGGCCCAAAATGCAAAAAAAAATTTTTTTGTTGACTCGAGTATAAGCAGAGGATGATATTTTCAGCATATTTTGGATGCTGAAAAACTCGGCTTATACTTGATATACGATGCTTTTTTTTTTGCTGATCTGAGAGTATATACACTGCTTAGGAACCAAATTACTTTGCACTTGCTACTACATAAAGAAAATCTATTGAAATATCTTATTAATGTACAACCAATCTGATACTTTCCTGAAGTGTTCAATTGCAGCCTCCCTAATTCCTTATCACTGGCCACATTGGTTGAGGCTAATGGGAGCTGAGGAATAGTCTTAAATGAACTAAACATAAGATTCAATTTTTAAGGTTAAAATAATGATACTCTGTTTATAAGATCAAACTTCCATCTACAAATGTTTTAAGTAATCTGCTCTTTCACTTTTACAGGTGTAAGTGAACACTCAGTGGAATAACGATAGGAAACTAAAGATTAATCCATTTCTATTTGAAATGTTTATTGTTAAGTACTACACAATGAAGGAGTACAGATGTTATACAATGAATTAGATGTTTTTTAAAAAACAATACGTTAAACCAAAACACTTATGTGCCGGTGCTAAATGTGCCAATCATTCTGTAATCTGTTAGAAGTACACCCAGTCTGAAAATGTCTGGTTTGAATGTTCTTTCGGAATGCAGAATGCTCAACAAGGATACCGATCTGGGACTCGTTTCCTGAAAGAAACAGTAGAACTGAGTATAAGCAGATGCCACAGGAAAGAAAAGTATTTATTCAAAATAGCAATAGCACTTATTATTATTATTATTATTATTATTATTATTATTATTTATGCCTCACCTCTCTTCCCCAGTCAAGGGGAACTTGAGGCAGCTTACAACATAATTAAAATATAATCAATAAAAACATAATAAAAAACATTAAAATAACTATAAAATTCAAGACTATTTACTGCAGTCATGCAACACACATACTATCATTTTTACAAGGGAGTCATCAATTCCACGCCTGCTGACAAGAGGCAGGTCTTAGTGGCTCTGTGGAAGGCCCACAGAGGATGGGGAGCTGGTTCCAGAGGGCTGGTGCTGCCACAGAGAAAAGCCTTTGAACGGGGTCCTGCCAGCCGGCATTGCTTAGCTGATGGGACCCGTAGGAGGCCGACTCTGTGAGATCTAACTGGCCACTGGGAGGCATGTGGTGGCAGAAGGCGGTCTCGAAGGTACCCCGCTCCTAAGCCATGTAGGGCTTTAAAAGTTGTCACTAGCACCTTAAATTGCACCCGGAAGACCACTGGGAGCCAATGCAGCTCATGGAGGAGTGGTGTTATGTGGGTGCTCGGCAGCACACCCTTAATCACTCGCACGGCCACATTCTGGACCAACTGGAATTTCCAAGTGCTCTTCAAGGGCAGCCCCATGTAGAGTGCATTACAGTAATCTAACTTAGATTTATATACCACTGCCCATCTCTGGGCAGTTTATAATATCAACATATTGCCCCAACAATCTGGGTCTCATTTTACAGAGCTCAGAAGGATGAAAAGCTGAGTCAACCTTGACACTCATCAGGATTGAATTCTAGGGTGTGGACAGAGTTTGACTGCAAAACTGCATTGTAACCACTGCACCACCAGTTAATTATAAATGATAAATCTCAATTTAAGATGTAATTAAGTAGCATTAGCTCATATAACCTGATAACAGTGAATCATAAAATAAATACTAAAGCTATGTGTGCAATATTTAAACTGAAAAACAGGGGTAGATAATGAAAAATATTAATGTCCCATTCATGCATCCCTTTCAATTGTATATTACCAAATGAAAGTAATTTTTGGCCTTTTTAAATCATCAATATATCAATGATATATTGGGTCTCCAGAGATTAACCCAACTATTTCTCTTCAACTCCTCCCAAAAGTCAATGATTTCCACCTATGGTGATTTCTGCCTAACTCTGGTGATATCTCTGCATACTCCTATTGCTCTCAGAATTCAAGACAGTAACTAGGAAAAAAGAAACTCTGATGAAAATCCTGTCCACACATTGCAAAATATTTGATATTCATTCCCTCACAAGTGCTGAAAAGTTGCACTTTACCTTGGTGCCGCCTTAATGATGTCATCAACACGGAGAATGACTTCTGCTGCTTCAGCAGCACTTAACAAAACCTGACGTTTCA
This sequence comes from Boaedon fuliginosus, assembly GCA_027560395.1. Classification (NCBI taxonomy): domain Eukaryota; kingdom Metazoa; phylum Chordata; class Lepidosauria; order Squamata; family Lamprophiidae; genus Boaedon; species Boaedon fuliginosus. The sequence continues at coordinate 72,546 of JANHGC010003476.1, forward strand.
CTTGAAAGCTTTCAATGACTCCTAGACTTGCCATGTCTGCAATAGCAGCTTCTTTCATATCTTCAAGAGATTACAGGGAATTATTGACTTTTTCATTTTTGTTTGTTGCAGTTTTCACCTACACAATTATTGTTTATTAAGGTCATCCATATTTATATACTTGTGGATTTGGTTAGTTGGTGACCTGGGGAGGAAGACTCAGATGCATATTTATTTATTTTTATTTTATTCGATTTATATCCCGCCTCTCTTCACCCATCTGGGGAACTCGAGGCGGCAGTATATTTGTATCTGAGGAGTGTTTGAGTTCAAAATCAGCCCAGGACTGAGATTTTATCAGAGATATTTGAAGCTTTATGCTAAATTTCCATATTTTTTTAGGCACGGCCACATTTTCTAGGCCTATATGAAGCCAAAGCTCAAACACATAGAAGAAACCCAAGTTGTGTTTGTAATTAATATTAGAACTGAACTGACAATATTTCCCAATGAAAGTTCTAAGTTAAGTGAGGGGGGACAGAGAAAGAATATTTTATCAATTTCTCTTTTTTCAGTGTAAAGTGAAGTGTAAAAACTGCAGTTTACCAGCAAACACCTACTGGGTTTTTTCCCTACTCATGCACTAAGATTTTATTAAAAACATGAACTTACCAAGTCCATAGGTATTCTTCCCTTCACTGTGGGCAGCTCGAAGTTGGGAAACCAAATCTGCACTATCATACCCAGCATTTTCAGCTATGATAGTTGGGAGCTACAAAGATAGGCCTTTATTAAAGGGCTATTTGAAATCAGCACCAAATAAGCAACAAAAGCTAATTCAAACATAAGATACCATGCAACAATTCTCAATAATATTCATTCACATTCCAGTATTTTCAGTTGCAGCTAGGATGCTAACTGGGAGACAGAGTCAACTACAGTATTATTCCATTTCCAGATATATTCCTTTTAACTGGGCCTTTTACAATATATGCTGTATATTATTTGGATGGCTGCCTTGAAGAGAAATAGTTCAGAATATTAATCAGTATCTTTTTTTCAAGACTCATGGAACAAGTAACTTATCCCATAAAAATGTGTAAGGATTTCTCCCAAGAGTTAAAACACTCCCAAGGCTAGCCGCTGGCCTTTTCCATATCGTTTAGCTTTATATATTTACTTCTAATACAATTAGCTGGAGAGAAGCTTACCGTACTTAGAGCCTTAGCAAAAGACTCCATTGCTAATGATTCTTTGCCGGGGGTTCTTTTTGCAAGCTCCCACACTGCATTAGCCATTAACATCTCTGAACAGCCTAAAAATTTAAAAAGCCAAATCTTAGCCAATGTGAGTAAATACATAATCTTTGCGTTGAAGAAAATGTAGATTTCAAAGTTTGAATACTCACCTCCACCATACACAGTTCTAGTATCTTTGACTGTCTGGGCAAGAACACAGAGTGCATCATGCAGTGACCTTTCAGCCTCATCTATGATTTGCTGTGTTGCACCACGTAAGACTATGGTGCAAGCTTCACCTAAGAGTTCATAAAGGAAAAGACATGTACATTTAAAGAGTCTTAGGTTATTAGCTGATACATAAAGACTAGCTCAAAAGCTACTTGTAGAATGTCTGATGCTCACAGTCTAACTGGCCTTTATGCTACATAATAATTTCATAAATTCTGTATTATATAGGCAAACCAATTCTCAGTATACACACCCCTATCTGAACAGATATGGGATGGAGTATCTAATGATTAATAGTTCTACAGAAAGTGTGGCATGCCTCGTCTCTTCGTTATTACTGGGTTTACCAACTCCACTATACCTACTAGCTTGGAAATACAATATGCATAATGCAAGAGTGTAATGAAAAGGATGGATCATCAATGTGAGTTCACAGGGTTTCTTCACGTATGGTCAGGTATTACTTTTACATTCTCTTGCTTTTAATTTTTGCATCTTTCCCCTATTTTGGTCTGGTCACTGCACACTACAAGCAGTAGTTTATAAATAATTGGATTAGGATTGTGTCCAGCATTTAGGATAGGAATAACTGGAGAATAGGATTGCATAATCAATCTTACCCATAGCAACTCCAGAGAAATGAATAAGTTTATCTTCACCAATCATGACCTCTTCAATTAGCTTACAGCTTCCTAGGTTTACTAGTTCTGGGTGATCAAAAGTTGAAGCAATTTCACCACCTGAAAAATTAAAAGTTCATATAAACCATTTTCACTTGCATAGTAGTTCAGTGAGGCCATATATCTTCCCAAATTGCTAAAATGAAACAAAAATGTGTTCTCTTCCTAATATTTCTGATAGCTTTATGAAGAAATGGCTATTATGCTGCTACTTGACAACAAATTGTTATGAATAATTTTCTATCCAAAAGAATAGAAAAATATTAAAAGCCCATTTTGATTATTTGTCACTGTCCAGCACCTTCTTTGATCCATCAATAGGTTGTTTTTTACAATCTGAAGACCAATTTTTAAAAATGCAGAGCTATGGAATTTCTCTGAAGAGTATCAAGAGAAGTCAACAAGGGAAAAGAGGATGTCCAATCTCTACCACCCATCCATAGCTACCATTCCCTACATAACATGCCTTTAAGTATTCTTAAACTTCAGGATTCCCCCCCGCCCCAGAAATTAGGAAATAATCTATAATTGTTTTTATTATCTCTATCCCATTTTCTACAACTAAACTGAAAATATTTCAAGGGTAAATAGTGAAAATCAACACTAATTGTAGAATGGATTATGCGTTACTTACCTGTCACAAGAGCTAGACGTTCAACTCCAGCAAAATCTGCATGTTCAATTGCCATAACTCCAGCAGCAGCAAACATTTGTTCTGGGTAATTATAAATCAATTGCCTGTAATAGAAACATACAGCATTCCTAATCACATGGGAAACAATGATTATTCTCCAACTATTATATATTAACAAACTTTCCTCATGCACATAAAAACACAATAGATAATCCAATAACTTCCAGATGTTATGGGAATAAAAGTCTGATAATTCTAATTCATAATGTCTGGAAATTATCAGTTTTAATTCAACATTTCTGAAGGACAGTTGATTAAAGAGATCAGGTTTTCAAGTTCAGTGGTCTGGACTTGACATGACTGGCAAAAGCCTTTAAGAGACCATCAGCAAGAGAATCAAAAAGTTGTGGCACAAAGTAGGTCTTTGCAAACACTGCATTTCAAAATGCACAACTCCAAATATCAGATGCTTCTAAAATTGTTTCCAAACTTTCTGCTACCAACTTAATTTTTGGTAATCCACCAGGCATTTTTCTACACTCAATTGAATGAAGACAATCATTAGGGATCAGGCAAATTGTCAGTATGTCAAGTCCTTGTAAGGAAAAACAACTCTATTGTTCATAAGCAACTAATGCTCAGATATGCATAGAAATTACCATTAATGGCCCCCACAGACATACTTAATTCAGTTTCGGTTGGGAGAATGAGAACGCTCAGTAGCTGAAAGAATATGCCAACCATGAATTGTTTACTAACTGATCAATAAAATTAAGAACAATGGTTTTTTGATATCTATGTAATATACTTTAAAATATACGCACAAGTTATAAATATTAATATGAAATAGAAAATCAATGCACAAAAGGATGCATCATCCACAGGGAGAGGGAAGTATCAAAAGAGATATGACAGATACAATGCAAGCTCAACTTGCATACAAGTTGCATATGCATACAAAAGAGGTGAGGCTTGGGTACAATATTATGCCTACCATCTTGTCTAATTTGAAACTGTCTAGTAATGCTTCTTGGGACACAATCTAACTACTGTCATGCATCCGGGTAATATAGTGATTTCAAAAGTGCTCTTCTAGTGAACAGAAGGGTTCTTTCTGTCTGCATTTCCAATGCAATAAGCATTTCCTCTGGGCAAAACAGGCAGGGATGCAAACTCCAATGATTCCCCTTTCATGAACTCCTCCCCACTAAAGCTGCTACTCCAAAATACCTAGGTATTCTCATCCTAAGAACTATAAAGGGAAGATAAACCATTTCTCTACTTTTATGTAAGTGGGAATATTCTGAGTGTTAAGTCTAGTTGGAGATAGCAATAGTGAAACTGAAACTCTAAATCAATGTTTCTCAATCTCAGCAATTTTAAGATCTGTGGACTAGAATTACCCAGGTAACGTGTCTTTATGTCTTAATTTATTTATTTAGATTTATACCCCGCTTCTCTTCCCCAGTCAAGGGGAACTCAAAGCGGCTATTACTGAGACCAACAAAACCCACTCTAAATCATGCCAATTATGTACAATGGATACAAAAGTCTACACACCTATGGTAAAATGCCAGGTTTTTGAGATGTAAAAAAATTAGATCAAGATAAATAACTTCAGAATTTTTTCCACCTTTAATAAATACAGTGATACTTTGGTACTCAACTGCTTTGAAACTCATTGAATTTGGTACTCAACATATTTTGATACAAAAAATTTGTCTCAGTACTCATTATTTACTCATCGGTGTTGGCTGCCTTGTGACTCTTTACATTATTTCTACTGGGAAAAAATTATTTGCTATTCATAGTTTCTGGTACTCATCACGCTTCCCAGAACCAAATTAACAATGAATATTATGGTAACACTGTAAACTTATAAGCTGTACAATTTAATCAAAAACCAAACTGAAATCTTTTGGCGGTAGCGGGCGGGGTGGGGGCGCGGATAACCAAAAATGTATAACACGGTTGCATAAGTATGCAACCCTTAAGACTTTCTGATTTTATAGCAGCATTATGTCTTTTGGGATAGGACCTTATCAACATGACACACCTTGCCTTGGGAATCTTTGCCGTCTCTTTGCAAAAGCACTCCAAATTTGTCAGACTGCAAGAGTACCTCCTGCACACAGTTTTCTTCAGGTCACCCCACAGATTTCCAATTGGATTCAGGTCCAGGCTCTGGTGAAGTCATTCTTTTGCTGATTTGGAGATACGCATTGGGTAGTTGTCATGTGAAAGTTGAAATGCCTCATCTTCAGCATTTTAGTAGGGGCCTAAAGGTTTTTGCCAAACGTGACTGATATTTAGAACTGTTCATAATTCCCTCTACCTTGATTAAAGCCTCAGTTCCAGCTGAAGAAAAAGAGCCCCAAAGCATGATGCTGCCACCATGCTTCACTGTGGGTACTGTGTATTTCTAATGCGCAGTGTTGTTTTTGCACCAAACATACCTTTTGGAATCATGGCCAAAAAGTTCAATCATAGTCTCATCAGACGAGAATACATTTTCCTACATACTTTTGTCAAACTTGATATATTTAGAAAATGTATCCAGACTTGGATGTTTTTATTCCATCTTGCCACCTTATCCCACAGCCCAGACATATGAAGAATATGGGAGACTGTCACATGTAGTATACAACCAGTAGTTGCCCAGCATTCCTGCAGCTCCTTTAATGTTGCTATAAGTCTCTTAACAGCCTCTTGGGCCATTTTTTTTCTTTTTTCATACATTTTGGAGGGACATCCAATTCTTGACGATATGGGTAGTGCCCATTATTTTTTTTCACTTGATAATTATCTTCACTGTGCTCCATGGTATATCCAATGCCCTGAAATTTTTTGTACCCTACCTCTTCTAACAATGAGCTCCCTTCGATGCTTTGTAAGCTCTTTGCAGACTATGGCTTCTGCTGTAATAGGCAACTGAATAAATGTCAGAAAAATCCTACTAGAGCAGTTGATATGGGCTTGATCAGTCATTTTAATTGATGGCAGGTGTGTATAATAATAATAATAATAATAATAATAATAATAATAATAATAATAATAATATTTATACCCCGCCTCTCTTCACCCAAAAGGGGAACTCGAGGCGGCCGAGGTGTACTATTTACCACCAGCCTGAATATGATTAATTCTGAACACAGCCACATCCCTAGATAAGAAGAGAATGTGCATGTTTATGCAGCCATATTATTCTAGTTTTTTTAGTGGAAAAGAATTTCAGATTGTCTTTCAATTAAATTGTACTGTTTATATATTGTATAAAAGGTGGAAAGAATTATTTATTTTTAACATCTCAAAAACCTGGCACTTTAATTGGGGTGTGCAGACTGTTTATATCCCCTGGATCAGCAAGCTTGTCAACTATAACAGTCCAGTTCTGCTGGCAAAATACATACCTGTTGATAAAACAGTTTATTCCATGCTTTAGAATTCGCTCAACCTTCTCCTTCATTTTCTCCTTTTCTGCTTGTTCTATTTCTGCCACCTTTGCTGTGGAATCCACTCTTACACGGGAGCCAAATATCTACATCAAATGAATACAATAGTTATAGTAACTAAAATTTCAATTGTTTCAATTATATTAAATGTATTAGGAAATCCACTTACCTTAATTTTATCAGTATCCATACCAGTGTTGGCAATAAGTATCTTTGCATTTTCAATTCTTTTGGGCTGATTAACTCCAATTTTTTTATCCAACAGAAAACCTGAAAATAGTTTGCAGGGTAAAACAATAAATGATCAAGTGAACCATTTTAAATCTATATACTATTAAAATTCTCATGTATGTTTGATATTTAGTAATCTTCAATTAAGCAAAACACTGCATCATAAGACAAAACCTCCAATGGGCTAACCTACAGAATGGTAGGACCCATTATTCCTAACGGAATGAAATCTGAGAATGTTTTGCCCCTTCAGTGCCACTGCTGTTCAGCATTACCACAGTGCTGCCTCAATTATGGCTCATTTTCAACATTCCCTGATAGCTTACCACAAGTTACTGGGGAACCTGGAAGGTTACGATTACTGATGCTCCTTCTCACCTTCCCACTAGCAAAGTCCTTGCTTGTGGAAAGCTGGCAGGGAGAAAGTCAATGAAGAAATAGTGTTCCCTCTGCCACTCCATCTGCACCCTCACCTTGCCATCCACTCGCAGTCCCTTGCTCCCTTCTCCTTAACTACTTAGCTGCTGGAAGGGAAAGGAGAAAAATGAAGCAAGCAAGGGAAGACGGATAGAATGAAAAGGAAGGGGAAGATTTTTGACACTCACTGCCAGCTTCCCATAAGCAAACTCAATAGAGAAGTTGCTAGGAAGCCAGAATTCACTCCTGCTCCCACAAATTTTTTGCTCATCCATAGCCATACTGTTTCTTTGTTTAGATAAGGAAATATATCTGAAATTTATTCATTTGGAAAATTTATATTGTGGCTTATTCGCTCATGGTGACTTACAGGAAATATAGTAACAAGTCATGGCTATTCTAGTGTTTGATAAAACTGCAGCTTCAGTTTCACATTATACATCCTATATAATCTTACTGAGGATTGTTTTTTCTCAACAGCCTTCCAAGAGCGTTGTATGTCATGTGTAAGAATTTGGAAAGACCAAATCTGCAGTAATGGAAACTCAAATATCTATTTTTGATAGTTAACAGCTGTAAGAAAAGCCCAGTATACATGTATGTTTCAAATCTGAGAAATACATAATCTGAGAAATACATAAGAGAAAATTAAAATTATGCAGAATTACATAATATTAAGGATCCCTCAAGAATTTCCTTTTACATTTTTACATTTTAGCGAATAATACTGCTATGTTGTTTCTTTGGTTAACTGAACAATAATTTCTATTCAAGTCTGCAACAAGCATTGCCATGTTTTATTGCAGATACATCTTGATCTATTCACAGCTAATCAAAACTATGGTCAGTAATACAATACCTTCATCCAAGTAAGAATCTATGAGACTTCCTCCTAACTTCTTAATGACATGAATAGCTTCTAGGTTTCCAGACCCTTTCAGCCTAAGGACAGCATCTACAGCAAGTTTTGCAAAATGCTCTTTATGATGAGTAAGCAGTTTTGAAGATAGTGTTGTTTCTGCAATGTTCATTAAATCTTCATGAAATTTGGCTTCATCTTTACTGAAAAACAGGGGAAAAAACCCAATCAGGACCACCAACAAAAAATTACCTTTTAGCTCCAAGCCTCTCTACAAGATCTATATGTAAACAGGGAAGTTTCATTCTCCTTTTTCCCAAAATATATTCCTCTGACTAATTGTTTTTAGAATGTAAAAAAATAGCATTTTAAAACAGGGAACAAATAGAAAGAAATCCCACAATAATTTTTAGAATTCCAATAGATTCCTGCTAGTGTGACGTCTCATTCTTGCACTTCAAAGAGGGAGATTTAAATAAATTGCTCACAGAAATAACTGAATTCACTGACAAGATATTGTTCCCAAAGGATGAAGTTTGCACTATTCAAAATCTACAAACACCAAATGTTAAAAGCATCTATTCATTTACGCATACTTATTTATTGTATTAAACAATATAGTCAATTGTACATCCTGGAACAGACCACGTTCCCAATTCTTAATATTTCCAAATATTGAAGGATCTTCTAGAGAACAAAAACATTCAGGAAACATTCATTCTACGTGGTAACAGTAAAAGTTTATAATGCATTGAAGAGTGAAATATATAGGACGAAAATGGAATGTTGGTCACTTACTGTGAACGTCCATTCTCGGGGGACCCATGATGGGTTCGGTGAAGTCAGGTTCGGGCTCCACCCCTTCCTCAGGCAAGTCTTAAAAGTGACGGGGTAGAGCTCCAGAGTCTCAGACATGAACAAGCAGTTAATATTCGTAAATACAACAACTTTTATTTAATACTTCGGACACTCCACCAATTCTGACCAAACATTTAACAACTAACATAACATCCATGAAACCTTATAAGGAAAGGAAATCCACCCCAATCCGTCCTCCTCCAGGTCAGAAGGGAGGGGGCACCGAACCCATCATGAATCCCCCGAGAATAGACATTCATGGTAAGTGACCAACATTCCATTCTCCAGAGGATCCAGAGATGGGTTCGGTGACATCAGGTTTGGGCATCACTACCCCAGCTGAATTATGGGAGGGCTGACCCGTGAGAGGATACTGATTGGAGAACACTCCTACCAAATTCTAAACCCCGGGAGGCAAATTTATCCACTTTGTAATGACGTATGAAGGTATTGGGGGAGCTCCAAGTTGCTGCCCTGCAAACCATCTCAATGGAGTGGCATGCCCGAAAGGCAGCCGAAGCCGCTGCC
>JANHGC010003476.1:136667-161509 GCA_027560395.1 Boaedon fuliginosus
GTAACTGCTTGGGGAGTGTTGTAAAGCTCTGATAAGCAGTATATAACATCTGAATGCTATTGCTATCCATGTTGTAAAGCCACCCAGAGTCGTTCGGGAATTGGGCGGCATAAAAATGTAATAAATAAATAAACATTAAAGCAAGGTAACTTTTAAGACTTGTGGATTTCAATTCCCAGAATTCCTCTTCCAGTCTGTTAGCTCGGGAATTCTGGGAGTTGAAGTCCACAAGTCTTAAAGTCGCCACGTTTGAAGACCCTTGGTGCAGTGTTGAGGAAGGCATCTATCTAGAAACTGGGAAACCATTAGTTCTAGCTCTGCCTTAGATACAAATCCAGCTGGGTTATCTTGGGCTAGTCATTCTCTCAGCCATAGGGAGGCAATGGCAATCCACTTCTGAAATCTTGCCGATAAAACTGCAGAAAAAGACACTGTGTACTTACTACCTATTGTTGGAGCTGATTTCACAAATCTACTTCTCTCCCAAGCAGTGATGATATTCTAACCTGTTTGCATAATTGCAGGGTTGCTCTCAACTGGAAAGAATATCATCGCTGGTTCCGTTCACCTGCCGTTTCAGCAGCAAGGAATGCTCTAAGGTGGCACGTGCACTCTGGGATCTCGCAGCCAATTACAACACGCTGTCTGCGAGGCAATTGGGTGGATTCGGCGGTGCGTGGCCTGAAGGCCAGTTTTAACTGGCTGCGAGATTGTGGAGTGCATGCGCCGCCTCAGAGTGTTTCTTGCTGCTGGAACGGGGCAGGTGAACAGAGTCAGCGATATTCTTTCCGGTTGAGCGCAACCTTGCAATTATGTGAACCGGTTAGAATATCATCACTGCTTCCAAGGATGTTGCACTAGTGGTCTTATAGCACTATGCTAGTTTCAAATGAAAGATTGACATCCAACAAATAGAAACCATTAATTTTAGGATTATATGGAATTCTTAATATTAGTGACATCTTAATAATGGTAAAGCTATTTAGCCCACCTTCCAAAATACCCATTATTTTAAAATACAACAGTTGAATTTGACATCTAATCTTCCATGTATATGAGAGCTTCAGCTTGTCTTAATTGTTAACTGTTGTTACCTTTAAACTTCACAAATTACAGGCAAAGTTTAAAGTCCCAACAAAACATGTTCATGGTTCTGCATTTAATATCTGGATCTACTGCCATTCTGTCATTTAATTTAAATAAGAGTTCATCTGGAATGTAGCTCGACTTCTTTCTTCAGGAGAAAACAGGATAGTAGCTGGAAATTAAGAACTAGCAGACTGAAAATTTTTAAGGGCACTGATAAAATCTTCTGTGGGAAAAAGAAATGGATCAAAGTAGAGACAGCTTTAAGAGAAATTTTACACTGAGAAGTTAAAATAATCAAGTATGAAAAGAAGACAACAAATTCCCAAGGATATGTGGGAGCGCCCACCCTCTGGAATGGTATGCCCCCGGAGCTTCGGACAATTCCCGACCTTCAATCCTTCCGCTGTGCCCTGAAGACCTGCCTTTTCCAACGAGCAGGTCTAGGATGAGCCCATCATTAGTTTTAATAATTTGTCTAATTTGATCCAAATTTAAAATTTGTTCTTCCACTTTTAAATGATTTATTGGATTTAATGAAATTTAATACGATTTTAAACTTTTATATTGTATTGTAGTTTTTATTGCTTGTGAGCCGCCCTGAGCCCTCAGGCAGAAGGGCGGCATATAAATCCAATTAAATAAATAAATAAATAAATAAATAAATAAATAAAATATTTGATCAATTTCAGAACTGAGAATACTGTAAATTGATTATTTCATTATATAAATGTACATTGTAGCTAGAATGAAAGCAGAAATATTAAAGATTAGTGACATCAAAGCAGTCACTTTGTTTACAGTGTACAGAGTGTACAAAGCAGTCACTTTGTTTACAGTGTACTCTGTACACTGTATATGTGTACAGAGAACAGTAATAATTGTGTTTACATAGCAATAATTGACAAAAAGTGATAGAAACATTACCTTTTCTATTTTGTTTTTCACATGATATTTTGTTTAGCTTGTTACTTTTCTTTTTCAGTAAGAGCAGTTTACATTTAACTTAAAAAAACCGATAGTTCCATGAAAAAAGACAAAACAGACTTAAGCTTTCATTAAAATGTCCTTTATTTTTCCCCATAAAAGGAAACTTCTTCTGCAGTTTAAAAAAACCCCAACAAATGGTTCAATACCAAATTCTCAACAGTCACCTAGACTAGAAATAAAGGTAATTAAAATCACCAAATGATCAAATAGAAGTGAAATGAAATTTTAAAAGCCATTTCTACAGGTAAGAGATTTGGTTTATAAAATTTCATATGGTATGACATTATTCCCTCTTACCTTTGTGAAGCCATTTAAGTTCCAAAAATTCAACCCAAACAAGATGTTCTTGAGCTGCCAGGTATTAGAAAGTCAAAAGAACCTGGGTTGGTTACATATACCAATCAATTTAAAATCTTAGCGTACACAGTGCTTTTACTTTCATGTAAACATTTGTGCAAACTATGATATAATAAATTCCAACCCCAGCCATGTAAAAATATCTAAAGAAGAAGTAGTTAGCTCCACAGGCACTAAAGAAGTATAAAATGAAAGTTAAATTTCCCCACTTTTAAGACAATATATTTACAAATAAATTCATAGAATCTCAATGATTCATAAAAAATAAGCTGGTATCTAAATCATGCCAAATCCATCAATAAGGAATGCAAGATCACAGCTGCTTGGCATTTAACTTCACTTTCAAGAGAAGCAACTATAAATTATTCTAGGAATCCAATTGAAAATCATTCCTTCCTCTGCTTCAAGTGTACACCTGATGTGTCGTGTGAGAATAGATAGCATAAAGGAAGTTCTTCAAAGAGATACCTGCCTATTTTGGCTCTTTCCACCATCAGCAGCCACTTCCCAATAACCTGCCAATAAGGCAATTAGTTTTTGTCTCCCACCTCTTTAGATAGAACACCCTATTCTAAATGCTGATTACCAACATTTTGTGGAAGGTTCTAAAAATTTTGCCTAATAAGATTCTCAGTAAGTACAATGATAAATTGTCAGAAAGTTTCAGGAAAATTGTAAAATTGTCTAATCCCCAAAATTTAATACAGTATAAAAAATATGTCATTCTCCATGGAGAAAGTAGGGCTCTGCAGCACTTCAAATTCAAAGGCAAAGGTATATAAGAGGCAAATGTATCATCAGTTTGTATCTCTTCAAAATAGTTATGCTCCATTCTCAACATCATGCTGCAGATGTGTGAGTTCGAAAAATACTTATTTAAGGTGTTGCAGATAGGCATTACATTTGTGTCTCTGCAGGATCTGAAGCACTATTTTGCTTCTAAATCCAAAGTGTAACTGAGTTCCATGTTTTTATTGCATTTTTGGATCTCAGCAGAGTTGGACTAGAAATGCATGACAACAGAAATGTTACTGCTGATATAATATGGTCTTACGTTATTTCATTTTGCTCTGCTGCAGCCCCATGTGCTATTCTGGAGAATGACTTCTCAAAAGTGGCTTTTGATTTGAAAGACTGTACCCCAAAAGCTTGAAATAATCTACATTTGTAATATGGATACTGTGGCATTGTTTTTATTTAAACTAATAATTTACAACTGCAAAGAGAGAAAGCAATATTTGATGGAAATGAAAATGTATTAATAGTTCGCATAAGCATGTGTATGTTTGCTGATAGCATAGTATGTATACATACAGAAAGAGTATCAAAGTTTTTTTATATAAAATATTTCTAATGTGCTTTTTAAAATACTTTGTTCTCAGATTAACTGTCTGGCTGTTAAATAAATCCCTACTATTCTTTCTTGCTCAGATTAAAATGTTATTTCATTAACACAATTTTGCCTATTTCTCAGATTTTTAAGATTGACAAACAGTTGAAGTATGCACATTTTACAGAATATGTTTAATGCTTTTACATTAAAAGCTGCATTTTAAGGCTGTGAAATCTTACATCAAACAAGTAAACAATGTGAATAAGACCCTACATATAAAAATTAGTAGTAAACTGAAGTTGGAGTGAGAATCTAACCGCTATCCAATATTGTATTTACAAAAGAGTTCTTAAAGCTAAAGTCATTATACACATTTAAAACCTGCAGTTCATATTTGACAGAACTGAACAACCAAATAATTCAGGAATAATCAAAAGCAATCAAGCACACACAGTCTCAAAACTAACCAGGATTTTCACTCTAAAATTCATTAGGAAATCTAAACGTAAGAAACATGCATTGCATTCCCACTGCAATATTTGCAATCAGGCTGTTTGGGCAGACACATGATAGCTAATGGGCAAGATTTTAAGTATGACAACAAGAATAGTAATAATTAGTATTAGATAGTAATAATACTATCTGCTTAGTATGCAATTTGAAAACTTATTCTAAAAACAAAGCTATCCAGCTATATGTATTGTTAGCTGAATACATTGAGAGAAAATCTATCCGATTAATAAATTTGCTGTTCTGGCTGAAGTTTGAATTAGTTCAGGCATACCACCTGCTGCAATCATGTACATTAAGAAATGTGACAGTGACATTAAAGGCAGATGCTGACATACCTAAGGACATTAATCAATTTAGTTCTGTGTTTTCTTTTCATTTTTATTGATAAAAACATAAAATACCTATTTTTAATCTGCAAATTTCTATATACAGAACATCAAGTACCTACTTGGATATTTTCCTGTCAGAAACCTGAATAAATGCAGAAAGTCAAACAAACTTCAGAAGCCTAGAAAATATCCAGATTTTTTTGTTACTTTCTGGTGAGTATGCACAATAATATATCCTGAGTTTGCTCACAGACATATCACAACTGGAATGCCTTCATTTGTTTTAATGTCTTTGGAATTCTTTAAATGTTAACTGAAATTAATAATTCAGATTGGAAAATAATTTTTATCCACAATTAACTACCACACGTCAGAAACTTTCACACTACATATATAAAAATTTATAAAAAAAAATACCCATTCATACTTTTGATTTTTTGCAAATCCACTGCCAGCAATGGAAATCTTGAGAAGAAAACAAAATAATCTATATCAGCAATAACACTACTTTTCAACTGCAAAAAGTTACACTAAAGTAAGTTATGATTTTAAATTATTTTCATTTTGGTTCTTGGATACTTGAAGTTGTCCAAATAAAATTTATCCATGATACATATCTAACTTACCTGGCTGTTTCTTCAGCTTTTGGTTTTTCCAGTTTTTAGTCCAGATTCTTTGTGCACATTCTAGCTAATCAAAAAGGCATTACTGCACTGGCATTCTTCGGGCTATGACAACCACCCTACATAAACAAGCCATTCCAAGCATGTGAGCAACATCCCATATTCTCATTATATACCTATTCAACTCTGCACAAAGAAAACAACTCAAAACCTTAAGTATAACTTTTAAATAAAAACAGTATACAGACCCAAACAACTTAATATTTTACTTCAATCATTTTTTCCTTTCGAACTACCTATTTATACATATGTACACGCACGCACACACGCACACACACAAAATGAAATTGGAGGCTAAATCAAAAGTAATATTAACATTTCCACATATTAATTAGGTGAATTGATCATAATATGCTTAACAGAAGCCAATGTTGCATAAAAATGTGTTAGATCAAAACAAACCAAGAATGAATCATAAGAATGTCCAATGTACAAAAACGATAAAGGCAGCCATTATAAAAATCTTTTCAGTGAACATTAACATATCCATACAACTCCAGTTATTAACAACTAAAAATTAATTTGAAATAGACAAGTCTATACAGTAGGTTAAGTTGCACTGACTGAACTAAGCACATGATAAACTGACTTTTACAACAATGTAAATTAGTCATATTGGATAACCTTCAGAGAGATATATTTTATTTCTACTCTGAGCAGGATTATGTATAGAACCAGTATAGTAATTTGAGTGCTTCCATGTGCAGCTAATAATGAGTGGATACATACTAGTATGCATATTTACTTAAATGTAATTCCACTTTCAAAAGGATTTACTCCCAGGTAAACTGAAACAAAGATCCAGATAATACCTTATTATGTATATAACTGAAACACACATATATTTTAATATTTATGCTTCATTTATCTTAAAAACTGTAGATGTCTCAAGGATGCTATTTAAAATTATTATTACACAATTACATTAATTAAAAAACCCAAGACTGATCATGGTCTTTATCAAGTTATAATTGCAGAATATATATGGTGTACTTAATTTCATATCTCAACAAATTTATAATCCAATTTATTATGTTGATTGAATTATTAAAAATGATTTTCATTAATTCACAAACCAATTACAGTAAATTTGGGGGAAAGTAAACATTTAAAATGTTGACAACTTTGAAAGGAGAAATTAGGCAGGTGCAAGTAAGAATCTGAGAAGTCTGTTTTTATCAACAAACAACATATTGCTGAGCATGACTATAAATCTACTGTTGATTCTGGAGTACAGCAGATTTACATCATCTTATTGGGACACACTACATTTTACTGTTTAAAGAAACTGCTGGAATTTTTATTTTTCAGGTTTGGTTTTTTTAGGGAATTCTTTTATACCTACTTTTAGTTGACACAGTGTGTCTATGTATACGCTATCAGAGAATTTGAAAATAGGACATAACAAAAAAGTAAAGAATGACCATCATCTGAAAATGCCCAATGTTTTTTTTTTAACATTTTGTAAATAAATATGGGGTATTTAGTTCTGTATATTGCAACAGAAGTCTTTTGTACACTTTAATTCAATTTAAGCCTAAACCTTATCCAGTGGAATTTCAATCAACAAGGATCAGAAACACTAATTTTTTGGTACACCTTTAGGCATGTTCAAAAACCATCTCTGTAAAACTGGCTATAAACTTATATGATTTCTATTCTAAGTTTCATCATAAAGTTCATCAAATACAATAAATTGATGCATTTGTAAAAAATATGCATTTTGTTAGAGACATTTAACACCATTAAATATTGCTGAACACAAGACGCTCCCTGAGGTGTAAACATCAAATAACTCGAACAGATTTACACATCAGCCCCATCAAACAGTTTATTACAACACTACATCTATTATAATCAAATTGTTGCGCTTTACAGACATTATCTTGAACATTTAAACAAGAACCAACTACTATAAAAACAAGCATTTACTTGACTTTTTTCCAATTGCCTGCACATTTTAATATATATAACCAGTAATAGTTGCAAAAAGCTATATGTTTTAAATCACACAGGTTCCTTCAAATAAAAACAGCTAAGCAACATAAAAAGTAAGAGAGCTACTGGTTACCATATATGCAGATTTGCTTTATTCAGATCTATTCCTGTTCAATTTATCCATGAATCCTTTACAGCTCTGTTCGATCACAAGAAGCAAACTGCCGGACAAGCCTCTTTCCACGAAGTTACATTTCTTTTCTGGCGAGGTGCTCCTCTTCCTTCAGCTGTAATGTGTTAAAATTTGTGATGTAGATTTTGCTAGATCCCACAGCAAGCAAAATTGGTGGTTTAACTATACATACACAATTTACAAACATCAAATCTATTTCAGCATTAAAAATAAAAAATGGAAATAACAAGAATTTGTTTGAAAACCTTCCAAATTGCAGGTAGATCATTTTAGAATCATATTACAGGAATATATAGGTACCTAGTTTTGTAAAAAGTAAACGTAAGAAGCAATGTTTCTTCAGATCAACATTCAAAAAAATGCACAGAGGATTATGTATCAGCCAGACCATTTTGTTACATTGTTTAACCATTTTAATTTTAAAAAATGAAACTATGTGAACAGCTAAATAATACAACTGTTAAAAACTAATTAATCTGACAGATAAATTATACACAGTTCCTTTCATCTATGTAGCTTTTTGTTCATACTTAAAAGTCATATGGACAGACATCTAGATAAAATGTATATGAACTAAGAGAAATGTGGAAAAATGAGAGGAGCTTGGTTGACTTCTAAACACAGCTAGCACTCAAGTATGATTGACTCTCAGGTGCAATCATGTATGATATTTATAGGCAGCAATTGAATAAGTGTTTGGCACTTCAAAAATATCAAAGTCAACTCAATAGCAAAATTACTAAAGACTTTATCAGTTACATAATTATGCTATGATTACATGGAAGACTTATTTTTGCTTCCAATACTATGAGTAATTCTTTAATTTGTACTAAAATCAGTAGCTGTGATACAATCCCCACCCCTCTTTTTAAAGGCAATTAAAGGCTAACATGTTTTTTCTTTTCTTCAGGTGGTATCAGAAACTACTTTTAAAAGTTTGCTTGGTTTAACAAAAAAATGTGCCCTAACACCTGAATTCCAGAAATAAAACACTCAAAATTTATACTTTATATCTTTAGATTCTAGCTAATTAGCTTTTTTAAAGTTCCACACTTTTTAATAACAATGTAATTGTAGAATATTCTATATAAAATCTACAGTAAATACACAAACACTGCTTGGTAACTATTATAATTTATATTAAAAATGATAAAAAATACATTAATGCACATTTGTTCATTCCTATGCTCACTGCTGGCAAAAAGCAAGCTCCTAAATAGGTTTCCAGTCTTAAAACAGAAATTTTGAATCTTACTGTAAAGTAAATCATGCTGAATCCAGTGGAACATGGTTCCAAAAAGGACTGTTAGGATATAGCATAAAACATCAAAGCAATAATTTCAAAAAACTCAGAAAATTTAAACTATTTGCAAAAGTACATATTGATATATTTTGTACGCAGATAAAGAATTTCAGAACACAAAACAATATGCAGCTGCCATAAGGTCACTCTTATTACTGATAGTTGATGCCCTTTTCTGGCAATTCTTTTTCTCCCACAATCAGTTTTAAGCAAGTGAGAATTTAATCAATTTTCACTCTGTGTATTAAATATTTGGATTTTTTTTCTCTGTTGCACATTAAATCCCTTTTAAAATTGGTTTCATTAACACGATGAATCAAAATGTGCATAAATTTTATTAAGTTATAATGCACAGATGGAATCTCAGTTTTAGAGGAACAAAATGACAACTGCAAGACTATTAGAATTTTCCATTCTGAATACAGTGTCCATTAAGTACCTAAAGAAATAATAAGCATGAAAAAACAGCAATAATTATAATAAACTATTTCTAAAACATTATCTTGTTGGTAAACACATTTTTAAGATTATCAATAACAAATTTAAGTACAGACTCCAAGTTTCTCAGGTATTGACAGAGATTCTATTCTAAACTATTTCAATATAAATAAATTAATGAATTTATACTAACACTATTTCCATTGATAGGTAGTATTTTTTTTAAAGTTACACTAGCATGTTGTGGATTGGGAATAGTATAACACAAAATCAGACTAAAAGACTGTTTCATATACTGGGAAATATTCAGTGATTGAAATTTTTTATAGGAGCATTGCTATTTAGAGACCCAATATTTATATTAAAATTATTACAATAGGTATAGTTTTGATGTTACCAATTTTCTTTCATAAAAAGAAATTACCCCTTCCTTCTACTAAATATATGTTTTTATTGGCCAATTATTTCAGCAGAGATGTCTGCTGCAATATGTAAATGCAAGTCAAAAACTCAATAGTTTTCGCAATTATTCAAAGGTTTTTCACTGGCTTCAGTAAATAGCAATTCAGTCCTTTTGAATAGTTCCTAAGTAAAAATGTAAAGATAAGGCAAGCTTAGGAACTGTGAAAGCAATTAGGCAACTTCTCATCCTCTCAATCACTTCCTACTTTCACTCTTTAGAGGAATTTATTTCCCAGTCTAATAACCTCTTGTGATACTAAATCCAGGTAAATTACTTTTTTTTTTATTTTTAGAAGAGCAGGCAGAATTTATGGACATTATGGAGGACAGATGCAGCATCACACAATACACAATCCCCAAAACCTGGGCTTATTTTTACAACTGCAAGCCCATGACTCTTAGTTTTTTCTAATTTCTTATCTTCAAAGCCTGCCGCCCCACCCCAGAATTCTCAATGAGATTAACACCCATATTGTAACAAACACTTATTTTTCAAGCATACATCACACAACCATAATTGAAAATCAATCTATGAACTCTTAGGCTTGTTGTATTTTAATGGATTATGTATGTTAAAAATGTATACTTTATGTCCTTGCTAATAAAATAATTTGGCTTTTCTGTTCCAAAGAGACTCTAACATTAGCATTTCAGCTTTTGGGAAGGAAAATGTATTCCAACAAAAGTCCAATTATGCATGTCTGTTTTTTTCTGTTCTTTTACTTTTACTTACTATTAAGTATTATATATTGTATATTCAAAATGAACTCTGGTGGTATGTCTTACTTTGCTTTTACTCGAGTTAGAAAAAATATTTACTAGTTTTGATTAGTATTTGTCTGTTTATACATCTAAATTACAAGAACTCAAGTTGGGTGACTCAATTCTGGCTAAGTTAAATTCTATGCATCATCATGGGATTCCTTTGGTTTGGCCATTTCTCCCTTCATGCAAGAGATGAAGAACCAAGGAAGCCACAATTTTTAAATCTTTTAATTCAAGCCAGTTTCCATATCTTGTCTGGACTAAAAGTTTTTATAAAACCGTTTCCAGTTTACATTAGTGGAAAGCAGCTTCCTAATCATTTATGTGGCAGACCACAAAAGCAAAAGGGATACCATATTGATACATAGTTATGTGTGGCTAGGATCTGATAACCTAAATCAGTCATAATTTCTCATAATTCCAAACTACAATCATGATAAATTCCACTCAGTTCACAAAAATAATCTTAATTTTTCACATATTTCTATATATTTTCACATTGAGATATATGAGAAACTAGTAAAGCTAAAACTGCAGCAAATAAAATAGAACAACACTGTTGAATTCCTTTAAAAGTTCTCAAACCACAGTAAGCAAGAAATGCACTCCAATAGATTTGTTGAAAAATGAATTTCAACCCCATGATCTTTATCACTTCCAAAATCAAATTACTTCATATAAGGAAAGCAGTTCAAAACCAAATTTTGTTATGAATCTATTAGAAAAGGGTGATTGTATTCATAACCATAATTATGAGAAAATGAAGGAACTGGACTAGCATAAAAAACATAGCACAAATATAACAGCAAAATTACTAACATGCACAAAATTGCTATTCATTTTGCCAATATAGGTGCTCACAAAATAATTCTTAATAAAACTGGTAGATGATTAATTATATTTATAATTATTCACATTTTTTTCAACCACCAGCACTAGAGAGTACCAGTAAAATAAACATTATAGGAAAAAACACATAAAACATACAATCACCTGGAATAAGAATTTCAGATACAAATATCAAGTATTTTAGATTTAAAATAAATGCTTTCTGGCAAAGTTTTTAAACAAAATTTTGGATTATAAAAGGGAGAGACATAATTGTTGCCAACTATCTAATCCAACCAGCTACTCTCTGTATACATTTCACTGATTTCAGAACAAATTAGCATTGCCTCTTAAAACAGGAGTAACAATATTGATTAATCTAGCCATGTATTTAATACATCTGCCCAATCCATTTAATATTACACTTTACCAGGATCATGAACAGGATGTGCCCGACTTAAGTTCTAAATGTAGGCTCAGTCTTCTGATATGCATTTGATACGTAATTATTATGATCTTTTATCTTTATTTATATAAACTTTATGCAAAATAGACAAGGGATGAAGTACTACAATTGTTATGCTTGGACACAAGTGTTGATTCTACTCTGTTAGGTTCCATTTTATTATGTGCAATGCCTGTACATAAAATGCTGAGCAGATGGGAGGAATGTTTCCACTTTTCATTAGGTACTGTAGCCTACCCCATCTGGTGCAGCATGCATATGCTAGATTATAATTTCCATCATCCTCAAACAGTATAATCATTTCCTGTGCCGATTGGAAAATGCAAACAGTAATCCAACATATCTGGAAGCCACTAGATAGTGAAAACTACACTGAATGTGCAAATACAAATATTCTGCCCAAGAATGAAACATTAGATTTTTTCTTCACAAAAAAAAGACAGTTTTAAGAACATGCTTTGTAAAAAACAAAAAAAAGAAGCCACACTTTATACACAAATGTGACCAAGATTATGTGCATTCAAACTACGGTACTTTTAAATTACAATGAGGTTTGCTTATAGTGGTTTGAGAACAGAGATAAATTTATTGTCAAATGAAGCCCAAATCTATCAATGCTAGGTTGATTCATTCTCTTTTTAATTAAGAACAAATCACCGGAAGCAAGTAAGTAAAAACACCAAATTGAAAACTTCCAAAATACGTTAGTTAAAAATGTTTGTAATGTATATAAAATGCACCAGAGCTTAACAACATTTTTCATTTCCTGCATTTTTAAATGCTTATCCATGACAAAGCATAAAATTATGAAGGTCGAAGGTCATCACATGAGATAATCTACAATTTTCATGCCTGAAGCAATTTTAGAAATTGTGATTATTATTTCTATGCAATCATGTGGTTTTCAGCTTTTAATCTAAATATGGATATCATCCAACACAAATGTGATGATATGTTCTTTGCACACAAATTTCTGGTTTTTTTAGTAAGTACAAGAAAATAAGATACACATCTGAAATATTTACAATTTTCTTGTACTTTTATAATGACAGTTTACAAAATACATAAACAAAAATACAGAAATTTATGAAAGTGTCCAAAATAATCCAGTAGCCAGAAGAACATTGTCAAGGCACATTTAAAAAAATGTCATTAAACACATTTGAACCAGGTGAAAATCCATTTTGGGATCATTCAGTCATTAGTCCCCAAACAAGATTGGAAAGTTACATCTGATTTCAGAGGAACTACATAAATACAAGTAATTCCTGGGGATGTAGTAAATGTCTGTGATTATCATCTTAAGATTCAATTATAGGAAGGAAGAGAAAACAAATTTTGGCACTTTCAGAAACTCTTGTTCAAAGGTGAGCAGTAGAATTTTTGCAGGTGTGAGTGCAAGATGTAGGGTTTCACCTTACTCATAAAAACTGAGTAGGAAAAATAAGTTTGTATAAACTTCAGAAGACCACATAGTAATGAAGTCATTAAAGAGCTTATACCAACCTGATTTCCTCAGGGTCTGAGGACGATATCTTCCACAGTGTTTTTCCATCTAAGTCAAAAATATTTTTTCTCTTATGGGATGAAAAACACCAACCCAATATGACTAATTAACCTATTTATATTTGGAAAACATTATAAATATACACTGTGTGTGTGTTCAATATCCTTCATGTTTTTAGGTTTGTACTGAAAATTCATTAAACTAATAGAAAATGGTGTCATTATGTTACAGGTATATATAGTTATATTACTAATTACCAGATTATGTACTGATATGTATAGCATCTGGTTTAATTAAAAACAGATGTAGGAGAAAATTGGAATTTAAAATTGTATCATTTATCCTTCAATATACTCTTTGGATAATCTATATTTTAGGTGGACAACATGTCAATGTAGATGGAAAGTATTATCAGTTAACATAAATACTGTGTTAAAGTCTGAGATGAAAGTTTGGCTGGTTGTTCTATAAACAAATCAAAACATAAATTTGTTACCGCAATCATCTTCCTTTATATAAAAAAATCTGGTACCCTCAAATAACGTAGATGGTATAACTACATCAGCTTCAGAATTGTGCCCAAAATAATGCATCTTTTAAAAATAAAATGGGTTTTATTTCAGAGAAACCAAATATAACTTTCAGAACAGATTGCTTTGAGTTTTATGATTAATACACAGAACTCTGTATCTCTCCTTGAGGCAGACATCTCATTCTATCTCACAATAACAAGTGCTACTTATTTTCATAATTGATAAAATGTAGCTACTTTCATGTAAGTTTCCCAGTATCTTTCAAAACCCCAAATTCAAGTCCATTCAAATTCCTCCTAAGAACTATAAAGTGAAAACTTAAAACATTGTATTTTATGGTTAGATTGCAAGTTACATAGTAATATATTTCATATTTTACGAATTTATTTTAGGTATAAATTACATACTATTATTTCAAATTACAAAATTTAGAAGATTATTACAAGCATAAGGGCAAATCATATTGTTTTATATTATTTGACTGATATTTAAATTCATAGAATTTGAACTTGTTGTACTGAAATTAGGTAACTTAAAGATTGTGTAAACTGGAAGACATGTACACCATGAAATTTCAAGGACAAATGATAATTTCAAACAAAATTTCTCCAGTTTGAATTACATGTGCAAGGATTACTCTATAGTGTATTCATAATGTTTAATAAACTGTTAACAACAAAGGCCAAATTATTATATTTACATGTAAAACCCCTTTTACTTTCCTATTATTTGACACTGGCCAAAAGCCAGTGGGAGTTTTACCTCATTCCACTTATCACCAATAAGTGTTTTAAATGGGATGGCGATAGCTAAGCAAGAAAAAAAAGTTTAAAAGCACATGGGATATGTAAAAGAACAGACAGAACTTTCTAGGCTTTTAACATCAAGTCTTTCATACAAAACAGCTAGTGTGTATTCAATGTTCTTTAACTGATGTATCAACATAATTATATTTTAAAGGAACATATATCTCATATTTAATTAAAGGATGTTACCCTTTCAGGCAGTTTAAATTAGCAGGATATTCACATGGACAGGTTAGCAGGATATTAGCGGGGTATTAAGTGTGAGTTCTAATCGTATTACAAAGTTCCTGAAACATTCTGCCTCAAACATGTATTTACATTTATTAAGAGCTCTTCCTTTTACACTTTGACCCAAACAGAAATCATGTGGCCTTCCAGATGCTGACAGAATACAACTCTCACAATAATATATCATTCCCTCTGGAATTTGGGGATAGGTTTCTCTAAGATGAGGATTTTCTTTTCTTCCCATCACATTTTTACAGTTAAACATGCATACAGGGCAATAGCTCTTATATTTATAAAAATAAATAGCAAAAACTATAATGATAATTCTGTACGAAAAACTAAACTTATATTTGTACAATTACTGGAAGCAGTCACTGTACTAGGATCATAAAATACCTAACTAATGGCCATGAAATCTTTCTTCAGCACATATAAAATACCCACTTTCCCCATACTGGCCTGTGCATCATTTAGTAAAATTCTAAGCATTGATAAATAAAGCTGTACTGTACTGTTGTACAGCAAATTCCAATAACTTTTAGACTTGAAAGAAGTACTACAAATGTAAGTATTTTGGATTGAAAGTCTACTTTGTGCACAAAGGTTTCCATAAAAAAAAATTGAATGAAATAAAAAAAATTGCAGAGTTAACAAGTGAGGAAAGAGGCTTAATGAATGTCAGGTGTAAGGGAACCTGGACTGCTTTAAAAATACTGTAAATGTAATTCTTACTTGCAAATAACAAACATTTGTAAACATCTTACAAAATAAACAGATCCTGCAGATAAAATTAAGTAAGAATAGCATGCATTATAATAAATATTAAGTAGCATCTACTCAGAAAAGATTAAGATGATGATCAATAATAAGAAAATCTAATACATTTTCACTTTGTATTGAGTGTGCGTATTATTCTTGAAAAAAGTCATGAATTCCATGTGACAAGTGCAAAAAATTCTGAAACTCAAAATGATACCTGTTATATAATGCAAAGCAAACATGTTCATTATTCTCTACTTAATTAGTATGTAACCAATAGCAAATGCCTACAGAAGTAAACAGTCTTTATTAGAGAACTGAAAAAGCTGTCAATTGCTATAAGATAAAAAAGGAATATAATGATTCTCCAACAAGAAACTTCAAATAATTTTTGACCATTGGTGGCATGGTCAAATAAATGTTTAGACTTAAAAAATAAAGGCAATAAACTGATGCAACTAGACTTTTAAGGGAATTATAGTGACTTTTAAATGACCGGAGTCCTGATGATGCAGTGGTTGCAATGAAGTATTGCAAGGAAACTCTGCCCACAGCCTGGAGTTCGATCCTAATGGGGGTCAATGTTGACTCAGCCATCCATCCTTCCAATGACCCAGATTGTTGGGAGCAATATGCTGATATTGTAAACCACCCAGAGAGTGCTGTAAAAGCACTATGGAACAGTATATAAATGTAATTGCTATTGCTATTAAAAGAAAGTGATACCCAAAAACGCAGCTCACTATCATCTAATTTACTGGAACTAAAACGTAAGACAGCATCAACTTTTGGAAACCAAATATTAAGCTACTCTAAATATCACATTGCTGACTATATCCTATGCTACTTAAAAAACAACAACAAAACTATGAATAATATTAAAGACTATGTATTTTCTTGGTGTGGAAAAAAAGCATGCAAAGTTTATCAAGAGTGGGGGGGGAAAACAAAAAACAAGTTGTCAAAAAAAGCAACCCTTATGACTACATACATGAAACTGTATTAATATATTCATCTAGAATCTTATTATTCTATCTACAGGCTATAAAGAGATCTATTAAAATAAGAAAATTATATTGACTACATCTCATACTGAATAGAAGAATTCAAAGTTCTATGAATAATCAATATTACAAATATATAACTGCTTTTCAGAATTTCTAATGTGTAGAAAATACTGCATTGATCAATATTTATATTTAGTTTAATCTACATTTAAGTAGGGTAGTCAACCAGAACTTGAAAGATGCAGAAATATAAGTTCTAAAAAATTTCAATGTCTACAACTTTACTTCTACTATGTTTTTTTTAATACTTAAGGTCTAATGCTCAAATCTATGAATGAGTCCAGTGATTTCAAAAGGTTTCAATTGCAAACCAATGTGTTCAAGCAGTTAAGTAACGCTAGGTCAGTCTTCAAGCATAGCAGCCACTGACTGTAATAGCTGTTGCTTCTTGAACCTCTTAGTCTCAACTTTGGCTTCCTATTACTAAACAAAAACTTTACAAATACTGTTTTACAAATATGTGGTTAAGAAGTAAGACTGTTCTAATACTGGCTCCTTAAATCCTAAAGAAAAACCTATGTTGCTCTCTTTTACTGCAAATATGCACGACAGGGCATATAATAATAGGACCAACTGGATGCTAAAGTTCTGAATTAGCTATTTGGCAATTAACTGATAAGACAACAAAAACCACGTATCATGTCCAAAAAGAAATGCATGCAATTAGCAAAGGAGGGAAAGGGAAGGTATAGTTGGAGATACCACTCTCATACTTACCTGACCGTGTCTTCCAATTAAAAATGTGTTCAGTACAGCATACTGCTACACAATTCAAGAATATATATTTATTACATTATTTCAAGATTAATAAATTCATAATCCAGAAACAAATCTGCCCACCTCTTAACGATGACGATATTCTCGTTCTCTATCACGCTCTCTATCACGGTCTCTATCACGGTCACGATGCCGCTCACGTTCACGGCTTCTTTCCCGGTAATAATCATCATGGCGGTCTCTGCTACGGGATTTATGGCGTCGGCTTTTCTCCCTTGATCTACTATGGTCTCTCTCCCTTGACCGTTCACGTCTTCTAAAAAAAATTACTTCCTTAATTCTCTAAAAATCAATTTACAGATCTTGTAATAATCTAAATTTTTCTTAAAGTCTTGAATAAGAAGAATCTAGTCCGAGCACAACAACTTATGATGAATGTGTTTTGGTAGTCCCATTTTATCAAGTAATGAAAGGAATGACTCCGTTACTAAGGAGATGAAAAGGCAAAATAGATTTTTGTAGTATTAATTACAAATATGCAAAATGTTCTAGGCACAAAAGCTTGATACATTAAAGAGCTAGTTTTGGACTAACCATACCTGAACCAAAACATGCTTCTTTGAATGTTTTGGTCTATCCACAAATGAAGCAGGGTTATTTTGCTCCATGCATAAAACAGGATTTTTGCAGGTCAGTGGATCATTGGCAACAGCGGAAAGACAGGAGGATAGGGAAAATGGTAGGATGAGAGGAGATGGGTCAGTGGTACATGAAGTGCCGGATGCTGAGAAGGGGCAATGTACACCAGCCTTGTCTTATTTGCTCAACCATATTTTATCTCACCCCAAATCTGCAAAGTATTACATATTTTTTGATTCTACTGAAGTATGACTGAAATAAAAGTTTAGTAGACTTCAAGAGCACAATGTTTGTTCTAAATCTGAAAACAGTATTTTTCCTATCGGTATTCATTTCAGAGCTAGCTGCCATTTCAAAAATGTTTTCCTGCTTCCTAGTCTAAAATTTCATCATTTTAGTTCCATTTGTTTGTAGAATAATTTTAATTATGTATATGTTTCTATGTGTGTAAAAAGTGGCTTAAATAGGATTGCTATACCACTGAATAGAAATTTGCATGACATGACTAAAGGTGATTTTTCAAATTTAACATGTATTTTCCTAACAAAAAAATTGAATGTGTAAAGGTAAAAAGGGATCCAAGAATCCTACATTACATAACTCTCCTTCTTCTATTAAATTTCAAGCAAGATTTTTAAACAAAAGGTTTACCTTGACCCAGAACCGTAAGACTTTGATTCAATCCCATGAAGACAATCTTGCAGAGAGCTAATAAGTACTTTGCAGCGATCATCTGCAGATACTTTGGACTGTTTAATTAATGAAATTGCAGTCACCAAGGTTTCTATAGCACTTCCATATTCCGCTGGAAAAATAAGAATTTGATGAACAGATATATGTTTGCTTAATGTAAAAACCTCTGTAGTTCAAATGTTTTCTATTCCTCCTCAAAAATCTACTAAAACTAAAATCATACAAATATACCATAAACTGATAAATCTGTTCTTGGCTTATGCCACTATAGATTATAAACTAGAACTTAAAATGAATGAGTAGGACTGAGTCATAAGATTTAAGTCCACCACTTAAAAAAATATAATTAAATATTAGAGGAAAAGATTCCACTATAGTATTCCTCCCAACATGAATAATCTCTGTATAAAAATCATTTTTAGAAAAGCATGCTATCATAGTTGCTCTATGAGTCCACTCCTCCTCACGCTTCTGGAATAGGACAACTCGCCTTGGCCAACTTGCTGCGGGGTCAATTCTCTGTAGAACAAGTCACCACGGATAAGTTCCCATGGGCCAATTCAACAATTCAATTTAATTTAAAAAAATTTTTAAATGTTGTCATTCACATTCATTTTGTCCCTCCTTTTGCATCCTTTCTTTAATGATTCTATTCCACCATTTCTTCCTTATTAGTGTATCTCTTGTCCCACTGCAAGCTCTCCCGCAGCTAGTTGGCTGCAGCAAGTTGGCTGTGTGATTTGGCCCAGATTTGTACCCCCCGCTCTATCTGATATACAATACAGATTTACTTATTCATCATTCGTACAACATTAATTTAATAAAGTTGTAAGCAACATTATTAGACATCTGTACCACAGTACTCTTCCAAATAATTCAGTAGATTGAGGAGCTAATACTTGCAATTTTTGAATTATAGTTTACAGATATAGACAATATATGAACAATAAAACTATAATATACCTATCCTTTCTTGAAATCTGTGTAAAAATTTTCCATATGTATATTAATATAAGAAGCATACAATTTTGTTGCTATTATATTTTTTTCTTTTAATTATTGCTTTCTTTTGCTCTGTTTTATTAAATAAAAACAAATTGTTTAAAAATCCAAAAGTATTTTGTATTTAAAAGTTAAAAGAATTTATGATGCCAATGACTCGTAAAGTTTAAAATCAGGCAAAAACAATGAATAAAAATACTGTGTGAAATGCTTTTTGAAAGGATAGCATTAGGCAGACCTGAAACACTAACAGAGGGGACAAAGGTCAAGTGTATGGTGTAGAATAGACTTATACTTTTTTTGTGCTTCAGAAGCAAAGCACCACTTGCTTGCCCTTGGAAGTTATATACAGTGAGGGAAATAAGCATTTGATCTCCTGCTGATTTTGTCCGTTTGCCCTCTGACAAAGAAATGACAAGGCCATAATTGTAATGGTAGGTTTATTGTAGCTCTGAGGGACAGAATAAGAACAACAAAACCCTCAAAAACCCAGTGCCCAAAAGTCAGAGATGATTTTGCATTGTAGTGAGGGAAGTAAGTATTCAATCCCCAATCAACCAGCAAGATTTTAGGCTCCCGGGTGTCTGTTCACTATATGCAGGTAATGAGCTGAGATGAGGAACACCCTCTGTAAGGGAGTGCTCCTAATCCCCCAGTTTATTACAGTACCTGTATAAAAGACACCTGTCCATAGAAGCAATCAATCAATCAGATTCTAATCCCACCACCATGCCCAAGAGCAAAGAGCTGTCAAAGGTTGTAGACCTGCACAAGGCTGGACTTGGCTACAAGACTATCGTCAAGCAGCTTGGTGAGAAGGTGACAACAGTTGGCATGATAATTCGCAAATAGAAGAAACACAAAATAACTGCCAATCTCCCTCGGTCTGGGTCTCCAGGCAAGATCTCACCTCGTGGAGTTGCAATGATCATGAGAACGGTGACAAAGCAGCCCAGAACTACATGGGGGGAACTTGTCAACGATCTCAGGGCAGCTAGAACCATAGTTACCAAGAAAACAATTGGTAACACACTATGCCATGAAGGACTGAAATCTTGCAGTGCCCTCAAAGTCCCCCTGCTCAAGACAGCACATGTACAGGCCCACCTGCAGTTTGCCAATGCACATCTGAATGATCCAGAGGAGAACTGGGTGAAAGTGGTGTGGTCAGATGAAACCAAAATCGAGCTCTTTGGCATCAACTCAACTCGCCGTGTGGAGGAGGAGGAATGCTGCCTATGAGCCCAAGAACACCATCTCCACCGTCAAACATGGAGGTGGACACATGCTTTGGGGGTATTTTTCTGCTAAGGGGACAGGACACCTTCACCGCATCGAAGGGACGATGGACGGGACCATGTACCATCAGATCTTCGGTGGGCACCTCCTTCCCTCAACCAGGGTATTCCAGCAGGACAATACCCATGTATGGGTATTCCAGGGTATTCCAGCATGACAATACCCATGTATGGGTATTCCAGCATGACAATGATCCAAAACACACAGCCACGGCAACAAAGGAGTGGCTCAAGAAGCACATGAAGGTCCTGGAGTGGCCCAGCCAGTCTCCAGACCTTAATCCCATAGAAAATCTTTGGAGGGAGCTGAAGGTTCGAGTTGCCAAACATCAGTCTCGAAACCTTTCTGACTTGGAGAGGATCTGCAAAGAGGAGTGGGACAACATAGGATTAATGCTGCCTCGAGTTTCCCGAATGGGTGAAGAGAAGCGGGATATAAATCTAATAAATGATAATAAATAACATCCCTCCGGAGATGGGTGCAAACCTGGTGACCAAGTACAAGAAACGTCTGACCTCTGTGATTGTCAACAAGGGCTTATCCACCAAGTACTAAGACATCTTTTGTGAAAGGATCGAATACTGATTTCCCGCACTACAATGCAAATCCATCTCTGACTTTTGGGCACTGGGTTTTTGAAGGTTTTTTTTGTTGTTATTCTGTCTCTCACACCTAAAATAAACCTACCATTACAATTAGCCGTCTCGAGTTCCCCCTGACTGGGGAAGTGAGGCAGGGTACAAATCCAATAAATACATACATACATACATACATACATACATACATACATACATACATACATACATACATACATACATAAATGGCCTGGTCATTTCTTTGTCAGAGGGCAAACGGACAAAAATCAGCAGGGGATCAAACACTTATTTCCCTTACTGTAAGTCTAAGTGCTATTACTCTTTGTTAATTGCTTGCAGGAAGGGTGGCATGGCCCATTCCCTTTAGTCACTGTTACTGGTCTTTGTAGCTTTTGTGGGGATATCTACATCAGAGAAGAAGAACACATCCACAGAAGTCTTAATCCCCTGGTGCTTTATAATATTTTATAATGCTAAATAACAGAGGTTATATGGATGATTTATTTTTCTGATAATTTCTGAAGCACTAATTATAGCTGGCCAAGAAGAACTAGTGATGTATTGGATTTCAATAGTTAAACTAGGATTTTTTGAACAGGTTCTTCAATGGACCAGTGAAATTTTAAATGAACCTTTATTCCTTCCCTCCCTCTCTCCCTTGTTAAGTTGACAGTAGAACTACTATTTTTTTTCCCTTTCAGCCAAAATGATTTAAAAAAGATAATATTTTTTCCTGCTGCCATACTTGGAGATATCCCCAATGGAAAAGACTTAAGCATAAGGAGGTGAGGGGAAAGGAATCAAGGTAACAGGACTCTTGCAAAAAGTCTACCAGTGAAAACTACATGACCTCAAAGATGCACTTCCCGCTCCCCAGGAAAGGAAAGGAAAGGAAAGGAAAGGCTTCCTTTCCAAACATATGCAGAATGATTAAAGAGCAGGGGAATCCATCAATTGGTAACCATTATCCAGACAGAATACCTGGCTAGCATCATTGCCACACTTGAATAATGTATTTGAATCTGGACAAAAATGTATTAAACTGGCTTAATTTCCAGGTGGTTTCAGTACAGGAAAAACAGTTTATGGTTGCCATGTGGAAAGCCTTTTACTGAACATAGTGCAAAGTACACTGGCTTTGATAATAGTACATCACTTTTAATAATAAAAAGGATTCTTTTATTATTTTCTTGATGGATGGAGTTCTAAATGTTCAACATACTTTCTTGAAACTAATTCAAAATAACATACAATGGTAAATGAAAGCAGAATGCAATAGCAGTGATGTAATTATACAAAGCATCCCTCATAGCTTTACTTTTCATCTCATTGGTATCTATACAGAAAGTTTACATTATAAAAAAGAATCAGAAAAACTAATGAATAATTTATTGACTACACTATGACAATACAAACATTGTTACCATTTACCTTACAAGCATCAACTCCTCCTTTGTCATACCCAGCACATATCATGTTTTCAGTAATATTGTACTCTGGCATCAGTTCCTTGCATTTCTGATGTGTTATAAGAGGGACTTCTGCTTCTTGCAATATATTTGAAATTGAATCTATTTGAAAACCAGAAATATATGCACTGTTGTAGCTGATAAAATGATACATATCATGTAAGTCAAATAATACACAGTATTTAGTCATTCCTATGCTATATGACTTACCTCCAGAGCAGGCCCATTGGATTTTCACTGCCAAAAAGCTACATTTCATGTCAGTAATGTGGCTCTCTTACCATTTTCGCCTTCACCTTCCAGTTCAAGCTTCCATTTTCAAGAGATGGAAAATGTTTTTGTGCAGTTCTCCAAGCTGCACAGAAACCTGGCTGGAAGCATCAGATTGAGCTTCTACTGATGTCCACCACAGCACAGTTGTAATACTGCAGTACACAATTCAGTACAGATGTAAACAAAATCCATAGTGGATCATAGAAGCAGATTAGTGAGAACTCTCAGAATGGCACGGATAAGAAGCTCTTACAGTTTTCTAGCTTTCAACTTGCTCTAGCAACTGCTCCTCCCTCACCTATTTTTGCTTGATATTAATTCTAAAAAAGTGCTTGGTTAGGTGGGGTGATGTTCTATCCCTGACTTAGAGGGTTGATCTTTGAATTTCTAATTGCAGAGAATCATAATCGTATCAATACCATACAGATAGAAGGGAGAAGTAAATACCTGTTTTCACTTCTGCTTTTTTAATAGAAAAGCTCTAGCATTCAGTGGTTCTTACATAAGTACACTCCAGCTGGAAGAGTAGAGTAGCTGATAGTTGTGGCATCCTTAAAGTGGAACAGATTGATTATGGCATAGACGCATTGTTTATAATTTTTATTCTCTGCACCCATGTGTGTAGTAACAACGGAGCACAACATTTTGTGCATCACTGTATTCCTTTAACGAGGCAGGCTCTATTCCATTACCAGTTATGCCATAATAAATCTAGTCCCGAAAGCGCTGCGTGATGCTTGTTCTTCCCTTATTTATTAGTACCTTTAAACATTGTTCTGCAAAAGACATTTATGGTGCATGGTCAGCTTGATGGCTTGGGACCAAAGTGACATTATGTGTATTTTTCATATTATGCTGTAGTTTGAGTTCATTGGTCCCAATTTAGAAAAGTTTATGTGCTTTGCAACTGCAAAATAAATATATGTGTTATTAACTGCAAATCCTACTAGGGGGCCAAGGAATATGCTATAGGGAAGATCTATGCATAACTGAAAAACAACTATTCTAAAGCATTGCACTACTTAGCGAACCAGTTTTAGCTGTTTAGTTGCATTTGTTGTCAGATTTATTTATTTTTGCTAAATTTACAGCCACTTGGGGGTACCAAGGATTGCCTTTCTATATGTTTCTATGTTTCCTGCAATCTACTTGCATACTTTGAGGCCATGTTCCATGTTCCATGTTCCTTAGCTATGTGTGGTATGAGTTGCAATTATGAATAAGGACTTCTCAGTGGTGGTTTCCATTGTTTGAAATGTATTTCTAGGCTAAATCTAATTTATTGTCAATAATATGTATTCTTTATGTATTTCACTTAATATCTGGTTATTCAAGATGCCTTTATTAAAATAAAAAATGAATTTTCTATGGTAATATCTGTTTTAATCCTATCTTTATTTTCTGTTTAATCATAAAAAACTGCTTTCATGCGAGAATCTTTACCTCTTTACCTATGAAAGGCCAACAATAGTTTTCTTATTGTACTTTTAATGTAAAATGGTTAGTTGGTTCACTCACCGTGAACGCCCATTCTCGATGGATCCAAGATGGGTCCGGTGACATCATTTGG
>JANHGC010003476.1:326788-337692 GCA_027560395.1 Boaedon fuliginosus
GCTTATTGCCCCCAACAATCTGGGTCCTCATTTCACCGACCTTAGAAAGGATGGAAGGCTGAGTAAACCCTGAGCCTAGTGGGATTTGATCTGACAATCTGCTGAACAAGTCAGCAGAGACTGCAGTGCTGCATTTAACCACTGCGCCACCGAAGCTATTGGAGTGGTTTGTGTTTTCTGAGAAACAGGGTAGTATGTACCTTGTGTTTTTGCTCAGGACAACATAACACAGGTTTTGTTACTTGTTCCTTTTTGCCCTTCTTGCAATTGTTGATGTACGTGGGTGCTTATTCCTGCATAGTTCAATCTCCAATGTTTGCCTCTTTATTTTGCAGAGGAATGAACGTTGCTATTTAATGAAAAGAGTAACAGATACTGTCACACATGTCCTCCATGATCTGAAGAACTCAAATCCCAATTTCCATGAAGTAATATATTTTTTTGCGCATTTGACTACCGAACTGCGTGACTGTGTAAGCATCACAAGAATTGTGTATTGGACAGACACTCCCTCCTGCCATTTCATTGCAGATGATGGTGGGAGGAATATTTCAGCATATGTAAAGGAAATGCCAGTTTGGAGAAAACTTCAAATGGCTTTTATCTGTTTTCTATCCCTTGTTCTCAACTTTCTTCAAATCGTCCACTTCTTTTTCTTTCTTGAACGGTTTCAAATTGTTTATCTACAGTACATCTACATCTTCACCTACATCTAATCATCTATATCTACCGTAATACCATAGCTCTGGTGCTGATAACATTAAAAGAGGAAAGCTCAAATTAAAACATCCAAGATTTCTATAATTCAACATAAGTAACAAGAAACTTAAAGGATTAAAAATGATTAAAATATGATTTATATGATTTTTAAGAATTGATTGAAATGAAATGAGATTTATGATTTATAGTTAATTTTCATACAAATGAAATGATAACAGGGAAAAATGTTACTAATATGAAATGAAAGGAGGAAATGATATACCGGTAGTAGGATTAACTTGGATGGACTATAAATGGAATGATTTATTGTAAACAATTGGTTATATAAGAGGATAAGGAAATTGAAATTGGAGAAATACTATAAAAAGTTAAGAATTTTTGATGGATATGTGTACTACCCAAAAACTACTCTTTTTGTGTGCAAAAAGCATATGTAAAGGGGAAAAAACAATAACAATTATTTATATATATATAAAAAATAACTAAAAAGAAAGAGTTGTGAAATGCAAACCGCATTGTTTTATATATATATTATTTTTATATATATATTATTTATATATATATTATTTATATATATATATTTCCTTTTCAGAAACCAACGGAAGATACAACATACATTGAAGGAAATCTGAAAAGAATGAAAGAAAAATTACGACAGGTACATTAATTTAAGAATAGATTGATGAGAGCAATGGAGGTATGCTGTTTATTTTTGTCACTATGGAACGTTGACTTAAATGTTTACAATAGTTCTGACCAGCTTTCAGGGATTATAGATATATTATAGGAGAAAAGATAGACTATGTTAAATCAAGACAAGAATGAAATTGGGGAAAGTTGACATGTAGCATCTTATAGTTGCACCTACATTATTTGTAATTTCTTCCTTCACTTTCCATTTCTTCAGCTGTTTTGAACATCTCCTATTTTGATTTTCAGTTTTCATTGAGTATGTTTTTTTTGCCAAACTTTGAACTGCTGCATATTTGCTTTTGCATATTTTCACTATGATGGCAAACAACACCAGAGCAAAGCAATAATCTTGGCGATGGCAAATGCATCAGCTCTCTCTCGCAATATATTGGGAAAGGGTTTTTTTTTACATGATGCAGGTAAATATGCAGTACAGGTATCAGTCAGAGGAGCTATGATATTTTTTTTCAACAGAAAATTAACTCTCCAATTTATGGATTAAAAGAACCTTTCATGGTTTCACATCTATTAAGTCCGGTCAAAATCTGCAGTAGCTATAGAATTGCATTATGACAGTTTGAAGTCCAAATATATTTAATATAGTACAAGCTTTCTTTAATTATTTTAGCTCTTAAGTTGCTATTCAAGTGGCCATAGGATATTTTAAAATTGTAAGTTTTTATAATTTTTGATTACATTTTATTTGATGTTGTGAATATGAGATATCAGAATTAGGTTCTGCAAGGCCATTATTACCCTAAATAGGCTTGATAATTGACCGTATGTTTTATGTCTTTTGTCATATGGGACAAAACAAATGATGCTATAGAATAAAAGTACAGCAACCCCCCTACTTTCCATATGTTAAAACAAACAAACAATATTTTGCCATGCTAGATTAAGTAGAGCCCTTTATAAAAATCACCACCAAATAGAATTCTGGGCAAAGCAGTACGTACTTGGATCTTTGAAGACCATACTTTTGCTATGATTTTTCAGTTGGGAGACAATGGAATGAACAAAATGGTTGGTGAACTTGATTTGCTGTATGACTACCTGAGGGAAGCATGTGCTTCAAAGAAAGAAAGCAGCAGCCACCAGGGCAAGAAGAACAGCGGATGATCAAAATTATGTTTTTCGCGTACTGAAGAAAAAGCAATATATATTATAGATCAATGTTAAGGTCAGTTTACAGAAATCTTTGTTCATATGATACAAAAAAAAATTACAAATATTTTTTGGATGCCGCAGTTTCTGAGATTTCAGATATATCTCAAATTATTTACTTCTTTCCAGAGTAAGAATAATTACATCAGCTTATTTTGGAAAATACATTTTGACCAATATTTTACTACGATAGGCCTAATTTATGTAAGAGAAAACAATGTTTCTGTGTCAAAGAATTCTAACCATAATGTAAAGGAGAATTTAATTATTGATTAAACTGAGGACAGATTAACTAAAAGTCTTTAAACAATGGGCTTAATGCTAAACTGATGGTTAGTTTGGACTTGCGGCAAACTCAATCTGTAGCAATTTCAGTCATGTATCCTTGTGCCAAAAACGATTGTGAATTCAGAAAGCTCCTCTTGAACTACCATCATCATAGCATTAGGATGTTTAACGTGCAGAAAAGTAATATAAAATTGTGCTCAACTAAAAGTCACTCGTTTAATCTCTTATCAGACCTTGTCCCTACTGTGTGTGGATCAGGGATGGTGAGAGTTAGTACAGTAAAACGTAAAGCAGCCTTTCTGCTATACACACCTTTCAAAATTATTAAGATGGCAATTATTCATCCATGCTATGCCATAGATGTGGTCCTAATACCTCTGGAGAGCTATAGTTGGAGTAAGTTATAGATCCCCCATTATGGTGTAGACAAATTATATGGAAGCGTCTATTTATGTTGGATATTTATAAAAACTGGATGCCCCTTTCTACTCTGAGATTCTTACTTCTAGAAAGATCCTTGCAAGAAAGTGAATTTAGAAAATAGTATTTTTATGCTTGACCCCCCCCCCCATCAAATTTACTAGCTGTTTCTAGAACAAGAAAGTCTTTCCCAATCTGGTATCCTGCAGATCTGCTGGACCACAAATGGCCTCAACAGCAGCCTGATCACCTAATGATTTTGTGGTTAGAGATGATAGGAACTGAAGCCCAGTGCAACTGATGACTCTCTTGGAGCTCTAATTGAATGAGTAACAATTATGAACGTGGAATTTTTGATAGCATCCTGGCAAGTGATATAATTTTATATATTTAAGTATCTGAATAATTTTTTGAGAATATTTTACCTATTAACAGTACTTAACTTCAAAGAATCACTATATGTTTTCCATAGCATTTTAAAGAGTATTACCACTGGATAACTAATAATTTATTATTATATTTTGATATATTTGATATATTTGGATATAATTTATATGATTTATTTATTGGAATATACTAAGATATGGTTTAAATATCTTTAAAATATTATATTTTAAGCAATGTAAGATGATGTAATTGTGTAAGTTTAGTGTTTTCTTTTAGTAATCATGCATTTTGATATGATTTATTTATGTTATTAAAATAAATATCATTTGAAACTGTAAGTTCACACATGTACACATTTTTTAATAAAACTGAATATTAGATTTGTTTAATGTTTGAAAATTAGCAATAAAAAGTCAATAATTTAATATATCCCAACTGACTGCAATTTATGAGTTCTACATGACTTGTTAGTTTTGGAAATGTTGCAGTTTGTAGCAATCCAGCCAGCACACAAATAGTTCAGCAGGCTTTATTATATAGAAGAAACATCTTTATATACAATAATATAAAACATGATGCATGTATACAATACTCATGCAGTTCTTGCAACGTGGTAGAGAGAAGAAGTAGCAAGTACAAGAACAAGCACTCACAAGCACAGACAAAATGAATTCTTTTATACATAGAACCAGAGGTGGGCTGCTGCCAATTCGCACCAGTTCAAGCAAACTGGTAGTTAAGATTCTGCACAATTCAGAGAACTGGCAAATCCCACCACTGGCTGGCCCCACCCCACACTTGGGCTGTTTTCCAGCCATTTTTCCAGCCATTTTCTGTCCGGTTTGGGGCCATTTTGGGGCCATTTTCAGGGTATTTTTGGGGTGCTTTTGGCCCAAAAAACAGCTGAAAACACCCTGAAAAACGGCCAAAAACAGGTGGGGGTGGGGCCAGCCAGTGGTGGGATTATCCCCAACTGGCTGAATCCTACCTCTGCCAGGAGGCAGGGCTGGGTGTGATGAGTGACATCACCCACCCAGTTACATGAGCAACCGGCCATGCCTACACAGCCAGAGAACTGGTTGTTAAGTTATTCAAATCCCACCACTGCACAGAACAGATAAGTGAAGTCATGCCCGGCTCCAAGCCATCTCGCACGGCTCACACAACAAATCCTGTGTCTCAGTCACCAAACAGTATAATATATAAGTTTCCATGATCATCATGAGACCCAGAATTTTTCACTATTTATGTAACCAATTAAACGAGAGCAATGTAAATCTCATTTGTGGGAGTGCTAAAATGCTAATCTTTAACACATGTGTTCATGTAGTAATAATCTCCTTCCACTTTACATTCAAAATATTTTTTTCTAAAAAAAAATGTTAATGCTCCACAATTGTTACTGTGAAGAGTATTGCAATAGAAAAATAAAAAATACCTCCAAAAGATCAATTTGTTGACTTTGTTCAACTGATAAGCCTTTGAATGTAAGAAAACAGTTATCAGCAGTTTTGCAACTATGGGGTTCCTTCAGTACTTCTAACTGTTGTTGTAAGTGGCTAGAGTGGAAGAGACAGAATACTCACTTTCTTCAGGTGGAAGGCAAAGAGCCTCGGTGGCGCAGTGGTTAAATGCAGCACTGCAGTCTCTGCTGACTTATTCAGCAGGTTGTCAGATCGAATCTCACCAGGGTTGGTGAGATTGACTCAGCCTTCCATCCTTCTAAACGTTGGTAAAATGAAAACCCAGATTGTTTGGGGGCCATATGCTGACTCTGTAATTGCTTGGGGAGTGTTATAAAGCTCTGATAAGCAGTATATAACATCTGAGTACTATTGCTATCTATCTCTGTTGTAAGCTGCCCAGAGTCCTTTGGAAGTTGGGCAGCATAAAAATGTAATAAATAAATAAATAAATAATGAGGGATATCCAAAGTTGGCTTCATAGGATAATTACATCTAGATTGCAAACAGATTTGAATAACCAGGAGAAGGAGCTTTCTGTAATTCTCATTAACATTTAGTGATTGTCTGGATTTTTGCATATACTGTAGCCCTACTTATTAGAAAAACTAATGTGTGTCTGATATATGTCATGAGAATGATAGTTGTATGCAGGGGTGGGTTTCAGCCGGTTCAGGCTGGTTTGAGCAAACCAAATGTTAATTTTACATCTGGCTCACCAAACTGGTAGTTAGAATAATGCCCACGCCACCCCGCCCCTCCCAGGAGTCTCCATGCGGCCCATTTTGGATACCAGGTAAGTGCAGGATACGTATGGAGGCTCTGGAAGGGCAAAAAACGGGCCTGAAACAGGCCTGTTTCTGGCCTCCGGAGGACCTCCAGTGGCCAGGGAAGGCTGTTTTTACCCTCCCAGAGGCTCAAGGGAAGCCCTTGGAGCCTGGGGAGGGCAAAAATGTCACCCTGCACCAACTAGGCCACGCCCACCATAGCCATGCTCACCCAGCAACTGGGCAGAGAACCGGTTGCTGGAATTTTTGAAACCCACCCCTGGTTGTATGGATAGGTTTAGAGTATTATAATCAGGTAGAGCAAATTCTTCTCTTCTGATTAACAGTCTAAAGTGAAGAAGTCAGCAACTGCTTGAAATCATTTGATCCTGTCTCATGCACTTTTGCTCTGCACAAGAAAACACCAAGATTTATTTTACAGTATAGAAAAAAATGAGATTTTAAGAGATGTTTGGACTTGGGTATATTTGCATATTTCCCTACTGAATGTCGTTATTTTCATTCTTCCTGTGAGTATATTGTAGAAACAATTTGGTCTTCAAAAAGACCTCTGGAGTTGTATCTTTGGAAATCTGATGGGATATTCTTAGAACATGGCCTGTAATGAAAAAAACCATATTTATTTTATTTATTTATTTACTTTACTTGAATTTGTAGGCCACCCAATCCTGCAGGACTCTGGGAGGCTCACAACATCTTGCCTTTGAGACCTGAGAGATCCTTATTGCAAACTGTTTTGCTTCTTGCTGCTTGACAAAGCAAATAAATAAAAGCTGTATAATTTTAAAAAATATTTCATTGTGGAGGCCCAACTTGGCTGAACATCATGCTGAACAGCCAATAGAGACCTATGCACAGAAGAAACCCCACATCCTGCTGAGTAGGTGACAGTCTATATTTTTTAGACTGGGTGGTAATAGGAGTTTTTTCAACATGACATTTGTGAAATTATCATCTAACCTAGATCCTGATTCAACTGCTAGGCGATCTCAGAATAATTAGAGTTCATTCATTTGAGAGAGCAATTCATGTACTATGCCAATTCAGAATGCAACTTTTAGATGTGGTATAATTGCTTTTTGGTATGCTCTTTCACATATGAAACAAACAAATCTTTCCCTCACCAAAATCTCCAACACCATATAAAGATTACGAGTTCACTGGTGTCTTATGACTAGAGCAGACTTTGTAAAGTACCTTCTCTCTTCTGGCCTGCTGGGAACCTGCAATGGATACCCTGTTTCTCAGAAAACACGACCCACCCCAATAATAAGCCCAATGCTAATTTTTTTGGGGTGGGCCTAATATTACCCCTACCTCAAAAATAAGCCCGGGGGGTTTTGTGGCCTTTATGTGCCCAGGATGCCCGCAGGATCCCTGGCTTCTGAGTCTGATGGTGCGTTCTTCTCCTCCCTCAAGAAAAAGTAAGACCCTCCTTGACAATAAGCCCAAGTGCTTATTTTCAAGTCTAAAAGAAAATGAGACTTGGTCTTATTGTCGGAGAAACATGGTATTTCAATATAACTGGCTGCAATGAGATATGTAATGTAAAGACAATATTTTCTTACTGTCTTTGTGCCTCTCCAAGAGAAGAATAGAGATAGCATGGTTATTAGAGGACTGTTTTCCTGTGTTGAGTTGAGTTCAGGGTTACTGGTAATAAATATAAGGATATTGTTGCTATTACTGAAACTTGAGGGATGAGACCATGACCCGGATATACAGGTAGTCCTCAAATTGTGAATGTAATGGAGCCTGCCCATTCCATTTGTAACCTGAGGATTTGTGGGAGTGAATCTCGTCTCTTGAATTAGATCACTCCTTCCTTTCACCCACACATTTTCTAATCAAATGTGAGTCTTGTTAAGTGCACGTGAGGTATTTCAGGGTGGGGAAGGCCATGGGGAGTCTACCGATGGAAGAGGCCACCTGCCTAAGACCACCCAAGCCTTCCCCAAAGTCTCTGGATTCCTAAATGGGGCTTCTGTGAGGCAGATCCTCCCTTCAGAAGCTCCATTTCAGCCTGCAACAGGCCTTGGGAGGCCCACCGAGGGCCCAATGGGGCTTCTTCTCCCCTCAGAAGGTCCATTTCGGCTGGCAACAGGCCTCACAAATGTTGCAGAGCCTCTGCGGTTGTCCATAAGGGCAAACAACTGCCGTGGTGCTGCAAGATTCATAGTTTCGTAGGGGATGCTTTTGTCATAACTTCAAATATTCACTAAGGGAACGCTCATAATCCTGGGATTAGCTGTAATGCTAGAAGGATATATATCGTTCAAAAGAAACAGAACCAATTCAAAAAGTGGAGGGGGGCACAGATCAAAAAGGTAAGAAATTAGTTAAAACCCACCTATCCAATTGCCAGGCCCAGATGGTTTACATTTCAGGATACTGAAAGAGCTGGCAGATATGATCTTGGAAACTACTGAACAAAACTTTTCAGAACTTCTGGAGCATGGAATGGCCAGAGGATTGGAAAGAGCTGATGCAAAATTGATCCAAGAAACTACAGACTTGCCATCAATATCTCAGAAAATCCTAGAGAAGATAATCAAATAGATTTGTGAGCACGTAGAAATGAAGAAAGTGATCACTAGAAGCCACTGGGGACTTGTTAAAAACAGATCATGCTGTCACATCTTATTGCCTTCTTTAATAAAGTGATTAAATTAGTCGTTCAGGCAAATGACGTGGATATAGTTTGTTTGGACTTCAGTAAGGCATTTGAATGAAACTCAAATCCTTTGACCACCTCATGAGAAGGAAGGACTCCCTGGAGAAGAGCCTAAAGCTGGGAGCGATGGAGGGCAAAAGAAGAAGAAGGGGACGACAGAGAACGACGGAGCTGGATGGAGTCCCTGAGGCAGTCGGTGCGAGCTTAAATGGACTCCAGGGGATGGTGGAAGACAGGAAGGCCTGGAGAAACATTGTCCATGGGGTCGCGATGGGTCAGACATGACTTCATAACTAACAACAACAAAGGCATTTGACAAAACAGACTGCAGCTTACTTCTTCATAAGGTAGAACAATGTCTGCCTCGAGTTCCCCTTGATCGGGGAAGAGAGGCGGGGTATAAATAAAATAAAATAAAATAAAATAAATAAATATGGGATAGACAGTACCACCACCAGATGGATTTCCAGTTGGCTTATAAACTGCACTGATAAACTGCACTCAGCATTGGGCCCATGTTGGAGAGCATCATCATCACTGACCTAGATGAGTGGATGGAAGGGGAGTTCATCATATTTGCTAATGACACAAGACTGGGTGGGGGTATTGCCAACAATTGGGAGATAGGTTCATGATTCCAAAGGATGGTAGATTGCAGGCTAATAGATTTGGGCATTGGGCCCTATCCAACAAGATACAGTTCAGAGGTGGTTAGAAACGCAAGGTTCTGCACTTAGGCAAGAAAAATCAAATGCACAGATATTGAATAGGCAGTATTTGTCTCAACAGTAGTAACTTTGAGAGGGATCTTGGTATCCTATGGTATCCTTATGATACTTAAATATGAGCCAGCAGCATGCTGTGACTGCCAAAAAAGCCAATGCAGTCTTAGCTGTATCAAACAAAGGGATAGTCTCAAGGTAATGAGAAGTGATAGTACCACTTTATACTACACTAGCTGATGACCCAGCATTGCCCAGGTAACTTTTTATCGGAATGCCATCTTCCTTCCTTCCTCCTTTCTCCCTCAAAATTGGCCTGAAAATGTCCTGAAATTAGCCCAAAAAATGGGCTAATTTCAGGACAAAAAATGGGCTAATTTCATGCTATTTTCAGGCCAATTTTCCAGCCAAAATCAGTCTGGAAATGGTGTGGAAACATCCCAAAAGATGGGCTGTTTTTCTGGATAATTCCAGGCCATTTTTGGCCTGAAAAACAGCCTGAAAATCGGCCTGAAAATGGCCTGGAATTAGCTGCAGCCTGCAACTCCCAGCATTCTTTGCCCAATTTGCATACTTTGCCTTTATTGGGTGGAGAGTTTCCATTGCCTAGAGATCTCAGCATTCTTTGCCTGATTTGCATGCCTTGCCTGTATTGGCTGGAGAACTTCAGTTGGCTGGAGTCCTCAGTAGAGCTTGGCAGTGAAATGTGTGTGTGTGTGGTGGGGGGAAGGTCCACTTTGGCACCATTTT
Organism: Boaedon fuliginosus; assembly: GCA_027560395.1. Taxonomy (NCBI): domain Eukaryota; kingdom Metazoa; phylum Chordata; class Lepidosauria; order Squamata; family Lamprophiidae; genus Boaedon; species Boaedon fuliginosus. The sequence goes on from JANHGC010003476.1 coordinate 336,861, forward strand.
TTGGGGGAAAGAACCAAACCCAAAAACCAATTCCTGATCTCACAGTGTTTGTCGCCAGAGGGTAAGGTATGAGCCAGATTGGTATTGAGATGGAAGAGCCTATTGAAGACATATCCAAACACCCGCACACCCACACTTCTCTTTTATAGATATAGATTTGCTCACACTTAGAATACTGGTTTGCTCCACGACAAAAAAGATTTTGAGACCCTAGAAAAAGTGCAGAGAAGAGCAACAAAGGTGATAAGAGGCTGGAGGCTCAACCATATGATGAATTATTAAGGGAACTAAGCATAACTAGTGTACTGAAGAGAAAGATTAGGGGTGACACGCTAACTGTCTTGTGGCACTTGAAGGGCTGTCACAGAGAAAGCGGGGATTTACTTATTCTCCAAAGCACTTGAGGGCAGGACAAGATGCAATAGGTGGAAGTTTGTTAAAGAGAGATCCAATCTGGATAAATTTCTTGACAGAATAAAAATAATTAATCAATGGAACAACTTGCTTTCTAGAGTTGTAGGCTCCAACGCTGGGGATCTTCAAGAAAAAATTGGATAGCCATTTCTCTGGTTGCACTAAGGTTTCCTGCCTTGGGCAGGGGGCTGGATTGGAAAACCTTCAGAGACCTCCCAGCCCTGATTCTAATGATTCTTCCATCTGTAATTGTTTCCTCCCATGGAGATAGGAAGGGAACTTCTCACTGACTATAGCTGGACTCTTTTTTTCTCCCCAGTCTATACTTTGTATAGTTCCTTTAAAGTAGAATAATGTTATAAACATTCATATATAAGCATTCATATATAAGGTATTTGCTTAAGAATTAATAGTTTAA
>JANHGC010003477.1:46378-65030 GCA_027560395.1 Boaedon fuliginosus
ATATTATATTATATTACATTACATTACATTACATTACATTACATTACATTACATTACATTACATTACATTACATTATAATAATATAGATTTTATTAGACTTTTCATGAATTGTCTACATTTTCTGTCTACATGTCAGAAATACACAATGACCTTGATCTGAACCTTGGGAGAAACAAATATAAAATTTATGTACTATTTTCTTACCCTGAGCTATTTACTTCCACTGGGCCCTTTTTTATGTCCAGCAATATACTATTTTATCATGTTTCCAGTTAAATTTTGTTTTTATTTTCTGGTGGTTGTTTTTTTTTTTTTTTCAAATCCCAGAGACAAAGTAGGCAGCTTGGAGAAAGAAAAACAGTTATTAAATCAAACAATCAAAAACCATGTGCATTTCTGCTATATATTAAACCAGGGACATATTGCATGTCACACAAGTGTTAGAACTTCTATAATAATGAGGAGATCCTGTTATAACAAGCATTGCAGTGGACTCTCTTCCGGAAAGATTGAGAAAATGAAAACAAACAAAATGGTTAGCTGTTTTGCTTGCATAATGTCGGTTGTCCATTTTGATTTTGTATGTATAAGGCTAACTTTGTTTATATGTGTCGCTGTGTGTGTGTGTCCAGTAAGATGCATCTACCTAAAAGAAAGCAATTAGTTTAAATGTAAGTTTGAGAGAGCAAAGTAGCAGGAGAATTGCCCAACAGGTGAAGATGTTTAATTTAATTTAATTTATTAGATTTATACCACGCCTCTCTTCCCCAGTCAAGGGGAACTCAAGGTGGCTTACAACATAGGTTAAAATACAGTCAATAAAAACATCATAGAAAAAACAATAAATAATAATAAAATTAACAATAACCAATCATAGAACATGCAAATAAACACTCTTCCAGGGGGTCATCAACTCCATGCCCGCTGACAGAATCAGGTCTTAGTGGCTCTGCGGAAGCCTAACAGACTCGGGATGGTCCAGAACCCGCGGCTAGCTGGTTCTAGAGGGCCAGTGCTGCCACAGAGAAGGCTTTGACCCGGGACCCGCCAGCCGACACTTTTTAGCTGACGGGACCCATAAAAGGCCAACTCTGTGAGATCTCACTGGGCCAGCGCATGAGGTAACAGAAGGCGGTCTCGAAGGTAGCTTGCACTTCAAATGAATGCATTGTAAGCTGTTGCCAAAGTGTTTGAGGGCAATTCTAGACTGAAGCCTTTTGGTGGCATTAGGGCTAGGCTGGTGCTCAGTCTGAGTTATGGCTACCAGAAGGTCTCATTGGTTGTACCTCTGCTTCCTGCTTTTCCCTACTTCCAGAGAAGATAAGTCTTAGTAGATGGCTACTTTGTAGACTGGCCCATCCATTCCCTCCTTTTCATTTCTGTGATTTGTCCCTCTTCCCCAGTCCCTGTGCCTTTCTTTTGATTTCCCAGATATTTGAGTAGACGGACGCCTTTAGCTACATATGTCCTTCCACATTATAACTCCTAATGCTAGCATAGATCCTCTCTTTCCTTCCGTTGTTGTCTTTTTGCTACCATTATAGCTCAGACGTTGCAATCATCAAAGCAGCAGAGAAGGGGTTCTTGTTTAATTCTTGCCTCCTATGTGGGTCCACAAAAACTCTGCGCCAAGGAAGAACTGATAATTCAGCTCCATAGAAATAAAGTCGCTGTAGACCTTGTTGTAATATAAATATGCTTCTGGAAAGAAAAAAGGTTTGCAGTACTTAGTTGTAAAGCTTATTTGCTGGTATAGAAACAAATAGGATACCCACTCGGAGCTGAAAAGCCTGAACTGAGCATGATTTTCTAAGAAGGTTTAAGAACAATTCCTTGATTTAATGTGCCATTTTAGATCTGTAAAAGCAAACAAACAAACAAAAATAGACAAAAGTCAACTGCAAGCTAGCAGGGAGTACAGCAGCTCAGCATCACAGACAAACTGGCCACCTAGGACAGTGATCAGGCAATGGGTTGAGTGTTGTCAGGCACTATAGCCAATCAAAGTTGTGATAAGCAATAGCAATAGCAGTTAGAGTTATATACCACTCCATAGATCTTTATAACGGTCTCTAAATGGTTTGTTTGTTTATTTGTTTGTTTGTTTGATTTATACCCTGCCTCTCTTTCCCAGTCAAGGAGAACTCAAGACTTACAACAAAGTTAAAAACAATAACAATATATTTAAAACAATTTATATAACAATAAAAACAATAAAGTCAACAGTTAACCAGTCACACATCATACAAGCCATCATTCTTCCAGGTTTACAGAGTCAGCATATTACCCCCAACAATCTGGGTTCTTACTTTACCAACCTTGGAAGGATAGAAGGCTGAGTCAACCTTTGAACCAGTCAGGATCAAACTCCTGGCTGTGGGGTGAGTTAGCCTGTAATACTGCATTCTAAACAATGCACCATCATGGCTGGAGTTTATTGCAGTTTACAATAGAAGGAAGCACTGTATACTAATTTCAAAATCATGGGTTGTAAAGCAGAAGTTTCTAATTGAAGTTGATTGATTGATAATTGAAATTGCCAAATATTTATTGGAATGGAAGAGGCAGGAAGATGACATCATCCACCTCTGTATCGATGAAGTAATGAGTGGCCTCAATTGGCAAGGGACCAAATTTCCTTCAGTAAGGTTCTTTTTTTTTGTAACTGTTTATTATTTAAAATCTATATACAAAAAATAAAAAACAAACCCAGATTCCATTTCTACATTTGAACGTTGTGTGTTCCAGGTGTTTCCTGGTATCAGCTTCCTCTTAATAGATACATTCTTATTTCCTCTGTACATACTTATTGGTATTATTTGTTATTGTCATACTATCATAATACAAGTCTATTATTAATCTTATACTAAACGTTTCATTATATCTATCTGCCACCCAGTTATAAAATAATTACCATGTATCATCCTTTTCTTTAATTTTCAATGTCAACCTGACCATCTCCACACAGTCTTTTTCATCTCTACAGTATTTTTTTTATTATTATCTGCGCCTCTGTAGGAATTGCTTCGCTTCTCCAACGTTGCGCATAGGTGATACTAGCTGTGGACAGGACATGTAATATCCAATAAATAATCATTTTATTCATGTTGTCCCTTGTGATACCCAACATGAATGTCTCAGGTTTCATCTCAACCTGACCTTTTTATCATCGCTTCACGTCACTTATGAATTTCTCTCCAATATTTCTTCACTTTGGGGCATGTCCACCATAGGTGGTAGTATGTCCCTATGCTTTGCTTCCATTTCCAGCACTGGGTTGATTTACCTTTGTCCATCTTAGCAAGCAGCTTTGGCAAGTAGTCGTGCCATCTATCTTGTATAGGTTTTCCTTATATGATACTGACATTGTTAACTTCAAATTTCTGGTCCACAGCTTCTGCCACTCCTCCAAATCCACTTCATGTCCAAAATTCCTAGCCCAAATTATCATAGTATCCTTGGCTTGTTCCTTCTTATATTTACCCATTAACCTTAGTCAGGATCTTAAACCCACTTAGAATCAAGCCATCATGAGCACTGGACAGAAACAACTTAAAGGTATATTTCTGATAAACGGTGCATTTCAAAACAGAAGTTAGAAGATGTTAATGTCCTCATGCTATAAATGTCTCCTAAGAAACTGGTTAATCATTTCAGGATTAGATAGATCTTCAGCCTGATCCAATAGGCTATTCTTAATAGAGATAGTGTAAGACATGACCAGGCTGAGCCCGAGGGAGGGGGGGGTGTCAAATGTGTCATTAGTCATGAGTCCCTTTGCTGACCTTGAATTCCTTTGTCTCTTATCTTCCAGCAATTTATTTTGGCCATTACCAGTTCAAAATTTGTAGAGAGCTTAAGCTTGCAATAAATCTCTATAATCTTTATAAAATCTTTATTAGAAAATGTCCTTTTTATATTTGTTGTTGCATTGGATTGTTGTTTGCTACCCAGAGAGAGGCTTTTGGTAAAATAGACGGTTATATAAATTTGATTAATAAATAAATCAATAACATTTCTATATCTCTCTGCATCAATGTAATTCGTGATGATTTGCTCAAACATAAACTTCACTCAGTTCAATGAGTCATACCCCAAGGAATTTATGGGAGTGTAATCTAAAACCCAGTTGAGAATATTTTGTACTAAGGAATAATAATGGTAATTAGTTGCTGTAGATTTTAGCTATTTGAAGAGAAGACCATGATATAATAACATAAAAGAAAATGTTACTTTAATTAGGAGTTCAGCAAAATCTGAGTCACTTATGAAGTCAGACAGCAGAAACAATAGTATTGCCAAAATCTCCATACAAGATGTGTTTTTAGAAAGGAAACTAATACAGCATTCTTAGATCAAAATTTCTGATAATTGCTATTATTTGAAATAATTATATGCCCACTTCTTATACTTATATGAATCTCTCTATTGAATGGTCTCTGACTTTAGGATTTATTTGTTTATTTGTTTATTTATTTATTTATTGCCAGGGTTACTGAATTTCTGCAAAAGAAGTTTTCTCTCTTGTTGTTGGAGAGCAACCATCCTGGAGGACTCAAGCAAGAACCAGCCTGGACTCCCTATCGAAACACAAGAAGAGAACATCTGACACACACACACACATACACTCACACACTCATACTTGAATGCCTTAGACTCTCATCCGGTCTTTCCCCAGTGAAAGCTGAAGGATTCCTGTAGTATAGGTTGACAAAAATAAAGTAGCTACTTTGAACTCTATTTCCCCAGTGAAAGCTGAAGGATTCCTGTAGTATAGGTTGAGAAAAATAAAGTAGCTACTTTGAACTCTATACGTATGGGTCTAGTTGTTTGCACCTGAGAGGCGCCGCGCAGCTGTTGGATCAGAGTGCTTGCAGAACACCACAAAGATTTTCAAGACAATCGCGGGCAGCACACTTTTGACAGCCGATCGGGAAGCGCGCCCAGAAAGCAGGTAACTAGCAAATCGGTAGGAACCCATCCCTGATCTAGAATGATTGAAGAAGAGAGATTCATTTCCATTCTTTTCTTGGTAAACATCACCTTCCTCATATTATTTGCAAAAGCCACCATTAAATTCTTAGCATTTTTTGTTAGGCACACAAAGTAAAAAGGCCACGTTATAAAGGAAATATATTTCTTGAATAGGCCAGCTCTGCATTTTTCATTTTCACCCAGGTTAGAGCTCTTCTAAAACAAAGTTCAAATAGATAGAGTGCTTTTGGTGCAAACTACTGTCAATCCGAATTGTTCTGGGGATGCATTAGCCTGAATCCATGGCATGATACTTCTTGCTGTCATGTGGACACTGATGATATTCTGCCTAGGGTATAAATTAGCCTTACATTTGCTGATAGACTTTTATCCTCTGTCCATCCAAAATTTAGGATAATAAATTGTATACCAGTCGAAAAAAAAAAGCCAGCTATGAAATGTGATGAAACCTACATCTTTTCCACCCTAGTTGTCTTCCTATGATTAATCAGTTTATATAAGCCCTATTCATGACAGAATAATTTTATATGAACTTTATATGACCTTTAAAGCCCTACATGGCTTAGGACCGGGGTACCTTCGAGACCACCTCCTCCCACCTTATCCCTCTCAGTGCCCGGTTTGATCCCGTAAAAGGGCTGGCCTTTTACGGGTCCTGTCAGCTATCTGGCAGGCCCATGCGGGAATGCCTTCTCTGTAGTGGCACCAACCCTCTGGAATCAGCTTCCCGCAGGGATCCGGACTGTCCCTAACTCATTAGCCTTCCATCGGGCCACTAAGACATGGCTATGCCAACGGGCTTGGGACCATTGATTACCCTCTGAACGGGTGTATATGTATGCTTGTCTGATTTTACTCTGAATTTTAAATGTTTTAAATGGTTTAAATGGTTTAAAATTTTTAGACTTGTTTAATCTGTTAGTATATTACTATATTGTAAACCACTCAGAATCCCATGGGAGTTGGGCGGCCTATAAATTGAATTAATAAACAAACAAACAAACAAACAAACATGTCCTTTATAAATCAAGTGCCCTCATCATTTTTTTGTGAAAGGAGCTAAAATTTATACTAATATGTGTACAGCCAACATGGAGCTATGCAAGCCTCGTCAGGGATGTATCAAACTTGGTCACCATCAGAATATTTGCTACTTTGATGGAAATATGTTTACATCCTTCTCAGTGTTCAAGAAACTTCATCCAAGGTGGAATCTCCACATTTTTGTGAAACGTTTCCCTGCTGTGGCGATTCTACGACCAATTGCTAAATTTATAAAAGAAAGCAATTCCGTCCCATGTTTTAATGGTCTGTTTTCCACCTTGAACAAGGAAGCCCCAAGTTTTAAATCTAGAATGAATCGATTCAGTGGATGAAAGGCGTTTAGAATTCTTGGGGAGGTTTTTCCAGCAGTTTCCCCACAACTAATCCTACTGTGTTAGTTGTTCTAAACTAATGTGCTCCCGCTGTACCAGCAGACACAACCGCCATGTGACTGAGATACTTGAGTAACCATGATATTACATTGTTAAATCTTAATGAGCTGTAGAGGGCCTGGAAGGACATAAATCAAGGAACCAACAACTCCCTAGGAAAGGAGAGTTAACCATTCTTGGGCTATAATTCTGTATCCTACTTTATATACCCTCTGTATTTAAACTTTGGGCTCCTTCATAACCGACTGGTAAATAGGATGAAAACTACACATCAAGAGTTCTGCATGACGAGCATAACAAATGCCCCATGGATCTCCTGGGATGTTTCAATTGCAGTCAACTACTCAAACTCATATTAAAACCAGAAAGGACTATTGTTTTAAGAAAGATGGGCTTATAAATTCAGCCTTTTATTAACCCCCTTGCACATAACTGTAATTCTTGATGCTTTATGATCTAGAAACAATGTTCTCTGGGACTTCAAACTTGCATGTAGAAGTTGTTTCATTTTATTTGCATCTCTCTCTCTCTCTCTCTCTCTCTCTCTCTCTCTCTCTCTGTTTTCAGAAATCATTACTTGAACACTTGCTTCATCGATGGGAAAGCCATCCTTAGAAAAGGGGGTTCGTGGAATTTCATGAGTTGCTAAAGCAGTTCTATCTCAGCTTTATTGACTTGACTATTGAGCTATATCCCAAGATATTTCAGAGGCTGTTTATTTGGTGGTTTCTTTCCTATACCTCCTTAGAATGGATTAATCTTTCATGATAGTTGAATTAAAAACAAACAAACACACTTTAAAATATGACTGCATATCTTTGGCTGTAGCGAATGTGAGTTGGACTTGAACAGCACCTGATTTGAAGGATCCAGCTTTAGTAGGGAACTTGCTGGGAAAGGAACAAGTTATTTCAGTTTTAATGCAAAAAATAAATAAATTCATTTCGCTTTCTCAACTAAGACAAACAAGCTAACAGTAGGCAACAGCCTAATCAAGAACCACCAAGAATACTCCTACCAATACTGGCAGGGCAAGTCACTAGTATATAAAAACAAGAGCAACCTCCATTCCCTTATAGCACTGATGATGTTACCTAGTTTGGTAATGAAATGCCTGCAAGAAAAATTGCTCAAAGAACACCAAGGACCCACAATTGAAACATGTATTCTCATAACAGCTCCTCCTTCTCCTCCTTCCTCTATAGCAGGCTACACATGAATATCAAAGTATGACTCAATTTTTACGGTATTGGGAGAATTTCCACAATTAGGTAGAAATATATGTCGAAATGGCTGCTCAAAGAACTGTGTCTTTCCATCTCTACTTATTTCTAGTGTGCTCAAGTAGAGAGGCAAATCTGATGGCACAGCACACTCCCCAATTGTCATGTCAATTATTTTAACTCCCTATATGCATGCGTCAAGTTATAACTCTAAATTTCTCTTTTGATAGAACAATGTTCTGCAACTGAGTGATTTCATACCCTGCAAAGTATGATCAAAATTGAAAATGTAGAGGGTTTTTTTTTTCTGTGTAGTCTTAATACACCGCAAACAATCGAAGAACAAAAACAATACATAACCTGAGAACAGAAAGAAAATAGATACTTGACAGTTCATAAAGAAACTGCAATACTCAAAAAAGTTGCACATTTTTTATAAATTTTATTCAGATTTGAAAAAAATCTGTAGAAAAACAATAGGCCAGAATATTGCCAACTAAAACAGGCAACAAAGATAAGCAGATTTCAGGTGACCCATACATCCATCTTTAGTACCAGAATCTCCATGGCAAGCATAGGTAAAAAAATGGTATCTCGGAGTATTCACCAACACATATTTTGAATGTGGCTTTCTCTCATGGTAGCATTATGCTTTCTGGACAAGGAGGAACTTTCTATAATTGTGTATAGTCATGGGAAGATCACCATCTGGTGGTGTTTCACTAGGAATCAGAAGTCTTGGTGGAAGGAGAAAGCAATAAAGACAGTCTGCCCTTGGAGACAAATGAATTCAAAGCAGTTATTAGGGAATTTCCAGCCCTCTCAGCAAAGAAATTGCTTTCTGAACTAGTGAAGAATTATTGAGGATGGCTGTCTCCTTAGGGATATGAGAGGGTTATATTCCAAACTAAGCAATTCTGTGACATTGGCATTTGAAGTCAAAGTTTTCCAGAACAGTACCTCTCTCCCACCTTCTTTTTAATGACTAAAACACTGTTGTCCCTTCTATATAGCCCCACACTAGCTGATAACCCAGCTTCGCACAGGTATTTATTTATCACAGTGCTGTATTAGAAAGGAAAATGCTGCAGTTGGGACTCACGCTGTTGTACTGTGTGTGAAGCTCCAGAGGTAGTAGTTCTATGTCTCTTATTCTTTAGTCGGGCCTCATGCTGTTGTACTGTCTGTAAAGCTGTAGATGTAGTAGCTCTATCTCTCTTATTCTTTAGTCAGGCTCTCTCGCGCAGCAACGCAAGTCAGAGGGAGCCCTCTTGTGGAGTACTGTGAAGCCGTCACCATGGCATCTCCACTATTTTTAAGGCACACAGACCCCCTGAGGGGTCTTGGGGGCTGTCTTCCCCCCATAGTATTTGTCCCCAAAGGATAAGTCATCTGTGTACCAAGTTTGGTTGAAATTGGTCGCGTTCCAGAGTTATGCTGGAACACACACACACACACACACACACACACACACACACACACACACACAAACAATTTTATATAGATAGATGGATATGGCAGAATAAAGAGACCACCATTCCTCTCCTTCCTTTTGTGTACATATCTTGTGTGCATATACACAATATATAATGAAATAAATGTCCGTCCCCTTTCTCTTATTTTCTCACCATGGACAACACTTCTCTTTCCTATAAACCATTCCCCCCCCCCCCAAGATTAGGAAGGAAATAAGTGATCTGAAGCGTGGGTTCTGTTCAAAATAATCAAAAAAGCCCAAGCATGTTACAGATTTAATCTTCTTTATTTTAAAGCCTCCTTGTAATTCATAGAACGGCCATATTACTGAAACGTGAATGAAACGCCTTGCAAAGGGTTTTATGTCAAGAGATGCATCTGACTTAACTAGCTTGTAGAATCTGGAAATGTAATTTGGCCCTCCTGAAAAAAAAAAAAATAATGATTTTTCTCTTAGGTACAATTGTAAGACTGTATAACCTGGAAATAGCAGCTGGTGCCTGAGCAGTAGTGACCATTGCTTCCCCAGTTCCGATTTAATGAAAGATAGAATAATATCTGTGATCAAAGGCTGTAACAAAGGTTGATACCAATGTCAAAATGCAGGCTCCGAGAACAGTTCTGATAGATTAGATTGATATTAATTTTTCAACGGCCTTAGTAGCATTCCTAAAATTGTTTGAAAACAATTGCATCACTATTGCAACCTTTAACAGCAGTGTTAATGTTTTATGGAGCAGCAATAAACCAGAATCTGTCTTTTAGTGAGTTCTTCATGAATGAGTGTCATTATAAATGAATAGTTATAATTTTATTTTTCTAAATAATGTAAGCATTTGTCTTGCACTATAAAAACTGCATTAATTAAAGTTATCAAAACTGTGAGCCATTATTATTGGCCTAAAATGGATGGTTTAATTGATTGTTTTTATGCAGTTTGTAAATGAAAGTTGACCTCTTTTGGTTAATCAAAACTCAGAGTAATCCGGCACTTTCTGAATAGTACATAATATTGTAGTTAAGAGTGGCACAAAAGCAAAGGAAAAAAAAATATTGTTGAAAGCTTTGCGTTTTTCAATTTCATAAAATTCCATCAAAAATAATAATGTTGCTTGCATTTTTAAACAATGTAGTAGTATTTATTTATCAAAAGTATATACTGCTTGTCTCTCAACGCAAGGCGACACTGAGCACTTTACCTCCTTACTATTATGACTATTGCACTGTTCAAAAATATAATAGCAGTAATTATTTTTATTTTGGTTAATGGCAAAGTTGCCAGTGTGGCAACCGCATGGATTATTAAATCTATATCTATAAAAGAGAGATGTGTGTGTGGGTGTGTGGGTGTGTGGGTCCTCAATAGTCTCTTCCGTGCCTGCACCAATCTTCTCCAAACTTGACATGCAGATCACCTACCCTCTGGAGACAAACACGTGTGTGTGTGTGTGTGTGAGTTTCACACATGCCCTCCATGCCTCTAAGCCCCCTATAAATACACTTGAACTGCCCACCTCCCCTACCTACACTGACTGGCAAACCAGAAATTTTCTCTCCCGCTCCACAAGGGGCACCAGAGAGCAGCTACTGCACATGTGCAGTATAATACTCATGGCAAAACAACATGGCCGCTCCCTGCCTGCAGCCTTGCTTCTTGCAGAGCCCACATTCCCCCCTCCCCGGAGATCTGCCTCCTTTTCCTCAGCCCGGTGGGGTGGCGCAGCCCCATGGTGCAGGTTCCAAGCCAGCCGGTTGCCAGAGAGGAACCGAGCTGGCTCGGCGCTGCTGGGAGGGAAATCGCCCAATCGGCTGGCCAGGGATTGCTAGAGCCCACCTGGGCAAAGCCGGGTAAACAGCTAGTCTATTATAATCCTATAATATCATTCCAACTATTGTTCAGCTATGAACAAAGAAGACGACAAACTCAGGATCCCAAGAGTTCTTTACAGACTTGAACAATGGGCCCTATCCAACAACATGAGTTTTAATGTGGAGAGAAGCAACGTTTTACACCTAGGTAGGAAAAGCCAAGTACAGATTAGGAGAAACCTGGCTCAAAAACAACAACTGTGAAGGGGACCTTGGAGTCCTAGTGGATGATCATTTAAATATAAGCCAGCAGTGTGTGGCAGCAGCCAAACAAACCAATACAATCCTTGGTTGTATAAATGGAGGCATAGAATCAAAATCACAGGCTGTATTAGTACCACTTTATAAATCCTTAGTAAGACCAGAACCTGGAATACTGCATCCAGTTTTGGTCACCACATTACAAAAAAAAATGTTATGAATTTCAAAAAAAATGCAGAGAACAATTAAGATGATTAAAAGCCTGCAGACTAAAATGAACAACAGTTGCAGGAACTGGGTACAGCTAGTTTAGAGAAAAGAAGGACTCGGGGTGACGTGATAGCAGTATTCCAGTATTTGAGGAGGGGGTCAACTTATTTTACAAAGAAAAACAAGAAACAATGGATGTAAACTAACCATGGAAAGAAACAAACTGGGATTAAGAAAAAACTTCCTAACAGAACGATTTATTAGTGGAACAGCTTCCCTTCAAAAGTTGTAGGTACTTTATCACTGGAGATGTTTAAGAAGAGACTGGACAGCCCAATGTTTGTCGGAAGTTGAAGTTGCTTGAGCAGGGGGTTGGACTAGAAGACCTCCAAGGTTCCTTCCAGCTCTATTCTGATGAGAATTAAGTCACACAAAAACAAAAACAAAAAAATGTTCCTTGGATTAAACTAATGAAAGAAAGATGGAAGAAATATGCTAAATCTTTGCTCTGTTTTAGTATTTAGCTTTTAGGTATGATTTTTTCCCAATGATACCCAAGATTTAAGCTCATTCCCTGTTGGTTGAACTGACATATCCATGCAAGTTTTTTTTTTAATATAGAAGGCAACAATATAGAAGTAATTTGCCATTGATGCCTTCTTTTTTTGATTCCTACAGCCTACAGCCCTCTGAGGATTCTCCTTTAATGGATTAATTAGATTTGCTTGACTTTTAAGTCCAGTGCTATATGTTTGACATGCTGAATAGATTCTTCCATTGGTCAATATATGTTTTAGAAAATTAAATGATAGAAATAAGAAAGGATTTCTCTCTGCATGTTCTTTGCATCAGCATCAAGCTAATATTTGAAGGATCTTGGGTCAATACAGAGGCAATGTTTTGCATGAGAAGATCCTGTACAATTTAAATCATGGCATCTCTAGCATCCTATACCATGGATGGAAGGAAGGTCCTCTCTGTCTGAGAGATTGGAACCCACTGCGAGTTGAGAATAATCCTGGATAAAAGCAGAGCAAGAAGAAGAAGAAAGAAAGAAAACTATTTATCTATGAGGCAGGATTCTGAGTATTGCTATCTATTCTTGTATAGTTGCTGTAATGCAAGTTGTGTAATATATAGGCAGACATTCTCCCTTCCAAATTCTATTTTCATTAGTGTGACTGACGGGTAATTTGAAGACAGAAATAGTAGAATAGTAGAAATTTTGAAGTGATAAACTAGTATGAAACCATGCAGTGATTATGGTAGTGATTGTAGTCATGATGATGGCAATTCTTACTTTTTTTCAATTCATTCATTGGGAGAGTTTTTATCAAGTTTTCTTTTATATTTCCTTCATATGGTCAGTATTCCTCATTATGACTTGTTACAGGTGTATAATAAATGTTGTCATTATTATATGTAAAAAGTTCCCCTTGACCGGAGAAGAGAGGCGGGGTATAAATCTAATAAAATAAAATAAATAAATACAAAATAAAATAAAATGTGAAGATACAGCTGCCAGATCTTTATCTGGCATTGGCCTTCAGACACATCAAGTTATTCTTAAGAACCTGGCATGTAGTAATGGGTAGGTATAATATATATGTGGATCCAAGCATTGTGGCTTTTCATAATTGATAATGGAAATTTTTTCAATGTAGAGATTTACTAAGTGTCTTCCAACATTTTTAATATGGCACCCAGAGTGCCAATATCTACTGGAACTCCAAGCAATTTATGGGCTAAACTTTCAAACTTTCAAATCACGGTACTTTGTGGATATTCTCCAATTTTTTTACTTTGATTTTACTATCCTGATATTATCCCATCAATTTCACACTTTCTTCTTTTCACTCACAATTAATTATGATGTGTTGAAAATGAGCAGGTTAAAATATTGTGGATTTTCCAAATACAAATAAAAGTGCTGCCTCATATTTGGAAATTCCACAATATTTTAACCTGCTCATTTTCAACCACTTTTCAGACTATATATTCCCACCAACTTTTCATTACTGATACATGATACTTTTCAGAGAGGTTCCATTGAATCATTTTGGTGACTATGTAATGTTGTTTATAATCAGTTTGTGCTATCTTCTTGCAGAACTGAGCATATGAATACTGCTTCTTCTGCTTCTTTGCATAATCTGCACTTTGAATCATGATGATTTTTCAATTCTGGCTATTGCATTAGCTCAGATAGCTTGTTCATGAGAAACTAAAATCAAGCCATCAGATATTTTTTTTAATGTTCCATTTGTAAGCTATTGACATGTCTTATCTTTATCCACTTTCCCCTCAATCTTTTTTAGAAATTGACCATCTAATACTTTTCTTGCCAACATTCTGTTTATGTCTTTTACTGCATTATTTTATGTTACATAATATGTTGTTACATTATATTATATAAATAATGTAAATACGTCATTTCACTTTCCCCCCTGCATATTCAGTCAGCTCCAATTTTAATTTGTATAAATGGTGCTCTTTTTGGTCTCATGTAATCAGTCAATACATGCTTTTCTTCTTCAACAGTTTATATTGAGGGAGGGTATACTGTTTCCGTATTAATTAAATTTGTAACTTATTTATGTCTGGAATGAATGTTTGTGTGAATGCTTTTATGTGGGGAGGAGGCCCTTGCCTGCAGGAGATGGTGGGAGGTGATGGACTGGGACGGACGGCTCACTTGGGGGGCAGAGAGGGCCGGCCAATATTGGTGGTGTTTGGGAGCGGTAGGTATGGCGGGAATATGTGCCCAACAGCTGACTGTGGTGCCATGTTCAGCGCATCTCAGAGGCCTGTTGGCTCGGGAATACAGGGTCCTGGGCTCCAGCTGCTGCTTTTTAATGCCAGGTCAGTGATGAACAAGGCCCCTCTGGTTTGAGATTTGATCCTGGAGGAGAAGGCCAACCTGGCATGGCTGGGGCAAGAGGGGGGTATGCTTGAAAGATGCCCAGGTATTTGTACTGCTCATCTTCATCCAGACTTCTGATGTTATTTCCATGGGCATTTAATTCTTTCAGTATTCACTATCCCCCCACCCCTGTTGATAGTAAGGGTGGCATATTTGTCCAGTCCAAACTCCATTGCAATATCTTGGCTATATATAATCAGGTGGGGGGGGAATGTTTGTTTCTAACTAGATGCTATTGGACTTTATCAGCTACAATACTAGTTAGACATTTGAAAATGGTTGCTAAGCAGGTAAATAACTCGTAGTTGCCTGGTGCTGCCCCTTTTGTTGGAGCTTTATTATATTCAGAGTATATGTCACCAAAGAGGCTAACAATCTAAAAATACCAGAACACATCATATCCTTTAGTTTTTGGAAAAAAATACCCTCCATGGACAGAGACTTCATTCAAATTGTCTTAAAGTAAAATTAGATTATTGGTTTTTAGAAGGTATATGAATTGTATCTTTGCAGTACTGGCTTGGCTTGAGAAAAAACACATTTAAATTCTCAGAATAAAGCTTGTTTCTCAAAACTAAAAAAAAAAAAAAAAGTTTCTTGTTCCTGCATTACTGTTGCTAATCCAATAAGCTACAGCATAAGCTCAAATGCCCTGAAAATAATCTTTTTTTTTTTTTCAAATCTGCAATGTTATTTCTGAATTCCTAAATGAATTAAATAATCATATAAGAGTTGAATGAAACCAGATTGTTAAGACCTGGAAGCTGGAAAATAGCTCCTAATATGATAATAGTTAACTTTGAATTCAGGTAGCACGCTTTTTTGTGTGTGTGGCCGTGGGTCTAATAAAAGCAAAGACGCCTGCTCGCTAATTTAAAATTGAAGATGAAGCCTGAAAATATGTAGAAGAGATGGGTAGATCCAGGAAAGGTGGAATCTCTTCCCAGAGCCTGCACTAGCATGGCAACTCATATTTGTGTTTATGGCACCAATCCACTCTCAGTATATTATATCAAAAATGAAGCTATGACCTCCTTTGCTTTAACTTCCCAAACCACCGTCCTCTGTGGAATGAAACAGCTACATTCTTTTCAGTGGTCTTTTATTTGCAGAATGCTTCCATGGCTCCTCAGAGCTCCTGGAGGCATATAATTGGCAAATGACTTACGGTAAATGGCTGGACATACACACACACACACACACACACACACACACACACACACAGTCCCTCTCCCTCTCTCTTGCATCTATTTATTTTTTTTTTTTGCACATCTAACTAAAAGACCAAAGGAAAGGCACCAGGGAGCAGGGCGTGTGTTTCAAGTTTGCGATTTCCCGTCGGTTAGTATGCATTTATTTCAAGAAAGCAGGCCGTTTTAAAATTCCCCGTGCTTGCTTTTAATTATTTGTAAGGGAGATGTGTTGGACACACTGCCTCTGCTATGCCCAACTGCAGCTGCCCAAGAGAAGCTGGGAGCTTTTATTGCTGCATCGCTGCCTGTTAGTATCTCCCTGTGATGCAGCGAGGCTGTTATGATTTGAAGGGGCATGTGGAGAAGTAAATGGAAGAAAAGCTTGCTCGTGGAACACCTTTTAAAGTCAGCCTTTCTACCTCGGGTTCCTTTGAATCCAGTTTAAAAGGCTGTTGAGTCCAACCCAGATAGTTTTGAACATTTTTAGACAGTTTGCGTATAAGGACCTGACAAGCACTAAGCTTTGACCTTTCTGACTAATAATGCCGCCTCGAGTTCCCCTCTTGGGTGAAGAGAGGCAGGATATAAATCAAACAAACAAACAAACAAACAAATAAATAAATAAATAGACAGAATAGTCGGCCAAATCCCTGTTGCAGGATAATAACAGTATTTTGTCTCACCCTTTCAGGTCCATGCTAACTCTTTCTCCTCTTCATTTTTTTTAATTAATCCTAATGCATCCATATTTCTATGCTTGCTGTAGTGGGAAACTTATGTTGCCTTCCAAATTCTTAATGCTAATTTGGAAAAATTCAGCATTTGGCCTCTTATCGTTGCCTGGGTATTTATTTATCCCAATCCTGTATTAGACAGGAATGGCAATGTGAAGGGGCAACGTAAGTGCAGAATGGGCTGTCCTCCTCCCACCTTCCATTAACGTCTCCGCAGTTCCTGAAGAGGCGATGGCAAGAGCAACTTCTCCCTGAGCCCTGATTTCGGCGACAATTAATTAAAAATGTTATCCCTGTGCCCCCAGAAGTGTCAAGAAATGTCGTCTCGTATGTGATCTCCGTGACATACGTCATGTCAGTCTCACAGTGGTGTAGGCAGGCTCCATTACAAATGCCCCCTTGTGGAGTACTGTGAAGCTGTTACCATGGCAACTCCACTGTGCTGTAGGCTGTATCTTCACAGAACACACCCCAAGGAGTCAGAACACACACCCGAGGGGTGTGTGGGGTGTCTTAGCCCCACAGTATTTGTTTCCAGAGAGGAAGTCATCTGTGCACCAAGTTTAGTTGAGATTGTTCGAGGCATTCCAGAGTTATGCTGGAACACACACACACACACACACATCCATTTATATATATAGATTATGACAGCTCATTGTTATGCCAGCATAACATAGTCAGTTATGCCATCTTAACACAGTGAGTGAGAGGAAGACTGAATCCACTTAAGGAAGTGATATATTGCCTTTCTAAAGCAGAATTTGCTCCTCTGTAACAAGACTTCACCATTACGGCTTGCATAGGGATGCACATAAAATACTCCCAATTGCAAACCTCCAGGTCTAGCATTGTGTGAACAATGGAGAGTCAACTCATGTGCATAATGGGACTGGAATGTTTGTTTGGAAGATGTTAGAAAGAGAAATGAACCCTGTCATCCTAAAGAAGTAATTCTTACAGTATGATGGCACCCTGAGAAATTACACAGAAGGAAGATTGCTTTCCTCCTTAAAAATCCCCCCCTTTTTGGATCTTGCTGCAAAATTTTCAAAATCTGAAAAGTTCTATGATGGGGCACTTTTTAAAGAGTTCCTCCCTCAGGGAAGATTGTAACCAAGCAGATGTTCATGCCCAGTAGTACAGTATCAGGCATGTGATAAGCCATAATGCTTTCCTCAAAGATGAAGTCATTTTAACCCTGTATACTCAGGTTTTCAAGAGCAATGGTAGAGGGCAGTAAACTGATCTCTGAATACAGCTTCTTCCCAAGGTTAAGGCCTAGGATTTCACAGTTCTGTGTTTCTTAGAAATGGTTCAACATTAAGTACAATCAACTAAATTAAAAAGTAAAGTATTCATCACCAAAAGTATGCAGATAGTTAGATGAACCAGTTCCATATCTCTTCTGAGATTTTAAGGGATACAGTGCTGCAGCTAAAAACTAGAGTTTCAAATAGATGTTAGTTAACTACCCAGAGAAGCCTTCTTCGCTGACTTCCATCCCTGCAGGAAACCAACCAGAGAAGAAAACCAGAATACACCTTGTCAAGATACGGTAGGTTATAGTAATTGAATCCTGAAGGCCTGGTTATATTTTCCCTCCCCTCCCTTTTATAACACAGTGAGTCAAAGAAGCACCAGCCTGAGTTTCTTTCTACCTTCTCCTTTCCCAGAGTTTCAGGAAGGCTTTAGGCCTTGTTGTTTCTGTAATGGCTTCTAAATATTATATCCAGTATCATCTCCATGGCTTTCTAACACTGGTCACGTTCAAGGAAATAGCTATTTGTTAAAGATAGCTTTAATTTGGGTTCCTGTAATGAGCAAGGGCATGGACTTTATGGACTAATGATATCAGGCAAGTGTACTATGGATCCATGATTCTAGACTAGTTCTGTCAGGATCGAAATGAACACAATTTCCCTGTGAATTAACATTAACCTGAAAAAAAAAGGAAGTGATCACAGTATATGGCACACTTTAGAGACACTATGTAAAGAAGGGTTTTGTTCAGCCTTGAATATACATTACTAGATGATTACCCGGACTTGCTCGGGTTTTTTTTATTAAAGAAGTATATTTGTGCCACAGCATTTTCAGGCCTTCTGAAGCCCCCGGCGCCCCTTCCCACATCTCTGCTCCAGCAAGCCTGTCTTTGGGCCAAGGGTAGGCTGGGCTCTAGGCCATGGGCAGGCTTGCTCTGAGGAAAGGCAGCCAGGGCTTGACAGGGGCATTGGGCCGCAGCTAGTTGCGGGCCTTCTTAAGCCCCCGCACCCCCTCCAATATCGTAGGCAACCTTACTTGGTGGGGTCGGCTACTCCATGTGTCTTGGGCCCGTTGCCACTGGGGCAAATCTGGAATTTATATGTATAAAACATGGTGCCTCAGAGGTTT
>JANHGC010003480.1:0-11303 GCA_027560395.1 Boaedon fuliginosus
TGTTAGCCGCCTCGAGTTCCCCTTGACTGGGGAAATGAGGCGGGGTATAAATCTAAGTAAATAAATAAATAAATAAATAAAAACATTTCTGTACCACAAGATGCATTGGTTGCCAGTGTGTTTCCAGGTTCAATTAAAAAATGTAGTTACCTATAAAGCCCTTCATGGCTTGATATGGGTTACTTGCAAGCTTGCAAGTATATATCCATCCTGTTTGATCCAGGAGAGGCATGCTCTGAATCCTATCCAGTACCGAGTTCAATACAATCACAATCAGGAGGCTGTGAGTTCCATTCTAGGTAAAGATCCTGCTTGGGCAGGGGGTTGGACTCGATGACCTACAAGGTCCCTTCCAACTCTGTTAATCTGTTAGATTCAGCAGGGCCTAGGAAGAGAGCCTATTCTGCCATGGCACCTGCCCTCTGGAGCACCATTCCTGCTTTTCAATGGCAGCACAGTGGTTTCGAATAAAATCTCAAGGAAATCAGACTGGCCTACTCCCTCATGACTTTTTGATGGATATTAAAAACTAAAATCTTTCAGACAGCGATCCAATTAAGAGCATCTGTATTTATTTCATATTTTACCTACATGTTTGTTTTATTGGGTTGCGATTTTATGATACAAATTGTTCTCCTACTTGCTCTGAAAGGCAAGAACAAATAGAAACAAAACAAGAAGTTGTTTCTGGCAGACTGTCACATTCTAAACTCCTAATATTAGCATACAAGGGATATTCCAAATGTACCGAGGGCTAACAGATGTAACCTGGATTAATTGGCACAGAGTTTCCCACAAATTCAGGGATGCCTTATAATTTATTATAATCTGGAACTTCGGGCAGTAAACCAATTAATTCTCTTCAAATCTTTCTTTTTCAACACATTAAGGAATAATTAATTAAATATTATTAAATATTGTAGATAGTACTGATTATCTAATCCCTGTACTGAAAAAAATCTATATCCTTTAACACCATGGAATGTTTCTGGATTTGAGAAAAAATAAAATTATGAGTTTGAAAACAGTCTATTATAATCATCTTGAAGTGGTATTTAGAACCCACACCTGCTATTAACTTACATCAAAAGCTAGTAAAGAAGTGCAATAATTTTAGCATAGTTGCTATTGCTTTCTGTAGTAAACACACTGACACAATGATTCTTGACATATTCTAAAGCTGCTATATTTAGAATGAGGTCTAGACCCACCTTGAAATTATGAGATCCCTTAGACCAAGTACAGAGGAAAAGAATGTAATTCTGCAAGGTCTTTATATTCCTCCCTTTTGGAAGATATATGAGGCCTTATTCTTGTATTCAATTAAAACTTTCCTAAGTACTTTTAAATGGCTTGGTTTTGAAATTTATATTCCAATTTTAGGAATTACTTCTGTACACAGTGACTTTATAGGCCATGGCTCAAATTAATAAGTGAATACTACTGAGACTAATATCCACAGAATAAGCTGCAGAAGTGCCACATTTTGCTAAGTTATTGATTTCCTGCCTCTCAACCAAATGCACCGATTTGACTAAAAAATCAAGTTCTCATAAACATAGATGTGACTAGAGCTTTCCTAAAGCAGATGCTTTATAGCAGTGACAGCTAACCTTTTCAACACCAAGTGCCCAAGAAGCACACGTGCCCCCTCTGTGCATGTGCCCCAATGTATGCACACATGACCCGTGAATACACACATGCCTCCTTGTGCATGCACACATGGCCATGTGTGCGCCCCACCCCACATGGGTGTGACCACAAGCATGCACCCACAACCCCCGTGCACAACCCACTCCCTGCGCATGTGTGGCAGAGCCCCAAAGACCAGCTGGCCGGTGGGAAGCATGCGCGTGCATGTGTGGCAGAGCTGAGCTGGGGTGATGGCTTGAGTGCCCAGAGACAGAGCTGAGCTGGGGTGATGGCTTGAGTGCCCAGAGAAAGGGCTCTGAGTGCCACCTCTGGCATGCGTGTCATAGGTTTGCCATCACAGCTTTAAAGGCTCTGTACAGGAAGTATCCGTGCTGTATCCGTTCTATGGGTCAACCCTAACATGTTAATACCTCTGAAACTAGGACATGCTAAAGAAGCATCCATAAAGGAACACTTGGTAAATGGGTAACCCCTTTGACGATCTCCTTGAAGAAACCCATTTACACTTTTTTATCCTAAAGAATATCTGATATCCAAATAGATATCAGACATACAACTCCATAAATTGTGGATTGTGGATTGACTAGTATTGGGTTTCAGGGTATTTTAATTCCACAGAGATTACTATTTTTTACAGCTTGACATAAAAAATTTAAGGCTGCTAAAAGTCTGATTGTGTTAGGTTTGGACAATGGCAGTGTTGCTTTATCAGTCAAAAGTGTACCCCATTTGTGAGGACAGCAGAGAAACAGAGTGCTCTGATAGGACGAGACCTGAGCTTGCTTGAGATGCAAGTAAACATGGCTTGATATATTCTCTTGACTTCTCAAGCGTCATGGTTTGGAAAAGGAAGACAAAGGTGTTCTTGTAAGAGAGCTTGTCTATCAGTTACCCTTTCTACAGTGAGACAGAAATCACTGAGATAATTACAAGCACTTATTTATGTCATGCCTCCAGCATCGGAGACCAACAAACTGAATAGAGGCTCTTACATCTATATTTGAAAAATTAGACCCCATCAAAACAACTGGAAGAAACAAGCCAGCTAAAACTATTCTAAGGTGAGAAAACTTAGCAGAAAAGACATTTGCTTTTGCTATGTGTCTTATGGGTGATGAATTTAGCATGACTATTTCAAAATTAATCATTAAACACATTAATTATATAGATCCATTTACTCTTAGGATTCCATATTAAAAGACAAGCTTTGCTGGACAACAGAAGGAAACAGTGGGAGAGTATTAATATTTAAAATATACCAAAGGAATGAAGACGAGAAAATAAAAGCAGAGTTACAGCCTCTTTACAGAGTTGCCATTTCAATTTCTGAAATGATCTCATTCCAATCTCATCTATGAGATCCAAAAATGATTGCAACATACTTTATAGAAAAGAAAATCTTGTGTCCAACCTTCCTAAGCATATAACTCTTTCTTAGCGTCAATTTTCAATGTAACAGTTATGCTCTTAAGAGGGTTTTGTCAGGTTGGGAAGGTGATTCTTTGCTTCAATAAAGAAAAGCTTCCCTGAAAGTGGTACCAGGAAATTCCTTACTAAAATCAATTTTTTTAAAAAGGAAGGATTAGAAATAACATATGCAGCAGACCAATATTTACTGCAAGATATGGATATAGACCTGCTTTAATCTTACTAATAAGGAAATAAAAAACCCAATAAACCTTGTGATATAATTTGGTTCCAGTCAAAATTCCTCTTAGCTATCTTAGCTATCTTATTGGCTATCTTAGAGTTAAAAGTATGGTTCACAGATGCTGTAGCATGTAGACTTTTTTCAGTCACATGCTATTTCAGAAAGATTATAGATTTCTTCCTGAGCTTGAAAAATATGGCAATTTTTTTTCTGACCCTTTTTAATCTGCATCTTTTTAAAACACTTGATTCTGAGTATATGAATTTATCTTAGAAAAAAATCAAAACAAGAAGAACTCTTCAACTTGGTTTATTTTCATAGTATTTTACATGAATAAATCCTTTTATATGATATTTAAAAAGCTCTAAGACAACTAAACGACAGTGGATTTATTGTAACGAAGTATGATATTCATAGAATAAATTACTTCTGGCTCTAAGTGATAGAAATTGAAATGTTCAAAAATCAAATAATTTGGTAAAAAATGCATGTTATAACTCAAAGCATATTATTGTCTCTAAAAAGTATTATTCAAAGAAGAATTTGCTATATAGTATACAATAGTTGCTCAGGATTAGTATGATTATGAGTAACTTCAAAAAAAACCCCAAAGCATAGTAATCCTATTCAATAAACCTATATCCAATTTAAAACTATCCCTTTGCAAACTCTGTATATACTGTACTAAGAATTTTATATAACGTTTTGTTAATGTTCTTTCAAACATGAATGCAAAATCACTACCACTTTACCAACTTATTTATCTATCTTCATTTTCCCACTCATCATAGACTACCAGATTGTTTTCTTACATGCAAACACAGCAGTTCTAATTATTTGGGATTTATAATATTGTTGTATTATAATATTTATATACAATTTATATACAATTTATAATATTATTTATATGAATTAATTGCATGCCCAGAAAGTTATGTCAATTAACAGAATTGTGATTCTTGCATTTATATACATGGATTTTACTTTGGTCACTTTTTTATGAGAAGCGACAGCAACTTTCTTATACAAACTAGGCAGCCTGTGGTGTCTATCTTCTATCTCTATTTGTCAAATTTAAGTAGGTTCTTTATTATTTTGATACTAGGTGATGGAGATGCCGATATAGCCAGGCACCTTCAGCAGCTTTCAGTAAAGGCAGTAATTCTGGTGCAGCCACCAATGCATATGCTTCCAAATGTACTAGTCCTTGGAAGAAGATGCCATTAATCTGATCAGATCCATGATTATCGGATGTGAAGCACTGACCCATAATTATCCTTATCATCTTACTTTTAGGTATTGCTGCACAAAAGATCCTTTCTTTTTTTTTTAATGGCAGGAAACATGGCGTCCAGCAGGCTAGAGTTGGAGAACAAGTAATTTCTAATCATTGCATGTCAGAAGAACAGAAGGTATATAATGGGATATCGCCTGATAAAGAAATAGGACATATTATTTGAGAAATGGTTGGAATCATTTTTGAAAAAACCGATACAGGTGCTCAGTATCTTTTTCAAAGTTTCCATGCTGATTCCTAAAGATCATTTCCCGTGTGCCTTACTGAACTATCTGCAGTATACAATTGTGTCAGTGTTGGAACCCTCTTCCAGAGAAGGCAAAATTGGTTTGTTGCCTGAATATGAAGAATAAACTACCGCTATCTATAGAACATTTGTAAAAGGGGACCTTGAAGATCATGGGCTACATTCTTTCCACAGAAAGCTAGTACCAGAAACCTTGCAGATTACACAAGAAATGTTTATACAGCGTTTACTTTTTGAAAAATTGGGGAATTCTTGAAATAGCATTACCTAGATAACATCAAGAAATAATGGCCAAAAAAACCTACATTCTATAACTACTTACATTTTTAAATATGACAGAGTAAAAAAGGGGGCAAACAAAATAGACACAGTCGTCAAAATGGAACTGAAAACAGGAGCTTCCACTTAAAATCTCAACTATAAAAACTCCATTTTTTTTATTATAAATTTTTTTTATTGATTTTTCTCTTTTACATCATGTCTTCTTTTGAACAGTTGTGGATCCAGACAATAATTTCCTTACAGTTACAATTCAAACGTTACATCTTACTTCTCAAATACATTTTCATTCAATTAGATTTTCATGGTATTTTTACATTTAATTTATTTCTTTGTGAGCTCCATATTTCCAATCCTCTAATTTATGGCAAGTTTTTTATATCTTTCCTTCTTTCTGCACCATTTTTAACCATATCATAGTAGTTAGATCGACAAACAGAAAATAAAAGAGAAAAAATTAGCAATTAAACATAATATCCAGTTCATTTCTTTGTGGTCTATTTCAATCCTTTTTATACCTTACAAATCAATCAAGTTTAATAATTTATCCCTTCTCCTTTCCTGGCTCACATTCTTTCCATTGCCTTCTTCTATAAATTTAGCTTTTGTCTTATCTCTAATTAATTAGTTATGCATATTCTTAATTAAAAATTTAAAAAACAACAACAAAAAGAGGAGATAGAAAAAAAAGAAGAGAATAATATACATATCCAGAAAAAAAAACCCTCTATTCCAAAAAAGAAAAACAGTTCCACTGTGCTTCTGAAGAGCATCCTGGAAAGTTAGTTGGCCTTCTGGTTTCTGCATCTGCCATGCTGATCGTGGGACTACCTTAGCATTTTGAGGGATGGCATTAAAGCAGCCATTTCGCGAGAGCATCAAGAAATGTTAACTTAGCTTTCTAAATAGTGGTTGCTTATCGTTCCTTTAGTTTAATCTCCTCCCACGGTTACTAAAAATGCTACTAGGATTATTCAGGCTGTACAAACTCTTCTATCTGCAAGACACAAATTATTAACATGGGCCATTACTAGAAGATAATTGAAAAGGGAGAAAAGAAAATGACCACCAGTTCTCTGATGAATGTTACATAATCTTCAAATAGCGTCAAATTGAACAAGATTCTGATAATTTATTGATGCTGAACTGATACTTCAGACAGAGAGAAAAATTTCATTCTTGCTCGTTCTTTTAACAGTATAAAATGAAAATATAACTTTGAGAGCTTTGCCTTGCAGTTCCTTCTGGACATAGCCCATATTAGTAAGTATTGCATATACAAGGAAGTAGGAGGATCAATAATTTATAGGATTTTCCTGTTTCTTTTAAGTCAAAATACTTAAAAAGATAATAGTAATCCTTTTTTAAAAACATAACTTCATAAGCTTAATAAACCTAATTATTCCTTACCAGTCTTCTGTTTGAAAATCCATTATTGCTTCCAGGCGGTGAGAAAGTAGGATTAATGTTAAAATATTTATGCTGCTAATCTTTAGCATTGTGTCTATCTTAAAAACAAAGTCTTGCATTTTGAAGCTTAAAAGAAAGTCATCAGAAAAAAAGTTCAGCTGTGTTCCACAAGATCGTAGCCCCTCCCCCAAAAGAATAAATCAGTACTGATATTTATTTCTTTAATCAGAATTCATATGAACATATC
The DNA here is from genome assembly GCA_027560395.1 of Boaedon fuliginosus. NCBI lineage: Eukaryota > Metazoa > Chordata > Lepidosauria > Squamata > Lamprophiidae > Boaedon > Boaedon fuliginosus. Next base: position 6,785 of record JANHGC010003480.1, read on the forward strand.
CAGTTTCAAAAATAATTTTGACAACCACAATATACTTTAATTTGTGTTGTAATTTAAAATAATATAATATCTTAGATTAAAAGATTTGAAAGAAACCTTTTAAAATAAACCAAAAAAAATCTCACATTTCCATTCTTTAATACATAATGTTAATTGGTCACAAAAAAGTTGCATCAATATATATTCTTAAAGTGGGGGGGACCACATTTAATGTACATAAAAATTCATTTGAAACATTGTTTTAATATACCCCAAAGTTATCTCTCCTACGCCATCTGAAGTATACTTTATATATTATTAAACTCCCTCTGCCATGGCCTTTAACTGGGTGAAATGGTTCATCGTGGAGCAACATCTTTCGAACCAAATGGGCCAGATTACGGAATACATCCAAAATCTGGGGACATCAATTTTGACTGAATGAAATTGGAAGAGGTTGAGACTGCTTCATTACTACTGGTGCTGGATTGTTGCTGCAGCCAAGTAATCATTCTTTTCAATGTTCCATGACAGTTTCCAAGCCACTTTCATAATCACTCATTCACTCCCCTACCCACTTTCCACATGCCTACTGGAATAGAAGAGAAGGGAAGATTTATGATGTTCCCTGCCACCTTCCCCAAGGAAAGACAATGGGAAAGCCAGCAGGAAGTCAGAAGTCTCTCCTGCTCCCTCTGCTTTTTTGCCTGTCCTTGGTCATTATATTTCTCAGTTTAGTAAGGAAATATCTCTGCTGTGATGATGCAATCGGACCAGGAGTGGGATTCAATTTTTTTTTTACTACCAGTTCTGGCTTGGTGGGTGTGGCTATGTGGTTGGCCAATCAGAGGTGGTATTTGCTGCGGTCGGCCAATCAGAGGTGGTATTTGCCGGTTCTCTGAACCAATCAAAATTATCACTACCGGTTCTCCTGAACCGGTCAGAACTGGCTAAATACCACCTCTGAGTGGGACACAGGCTGTTTAGTCAACTATAAATGTTTTCCATACTGATATTGCTGTTCTGATTTCCTTGTTGGAAATTCCAATTTTGCTCCAATTAATTCAGCACTTTGCATTTTGATTACAATCTGTGAAGTCCTATATTTTGTTGCCTATGTTTTATAAGACACATACTGTAAATGAAAGCTTGAATGTTGAAACTACAACTGTTGAGAATTTTTAATGGATTTTGTTGATCGAATATTAACTATGCAAGTACCTTGGCTTTTTTTAACTTCATATCACATATATTAAATAATATGTATAGTAGTCATACATTTTTTAAGTGTGTTACAGTAATTATTTAAAATATAAGTGAAGTTTTAGCGAAATCATTTACTTTGTGTTTATGGTTATAGGGAGGACTCTCTTCAGTTTTCTCCCTTCCAATTTGCTTGCAATTCAGCCTTCTCTGATCACTGACCATTATTACCCCCATTGGTTTTTGTCTTTTTTTTTCCTGATTTTTTTTCTTTCACTGTAGGATGTAGGATATTCCTATACTGAAATTTTGAAGTGTTAAAGTTTATGATTATTTCTTGTTTGAACTATTGCAGATTTTCCATTTGCATCCAAGTCTTTTTGAACTTTTGTTATTGATCAACACGTCTCCGTCTTCTGGTTTACGCATTGCCCACCGTCCTCTTAGTGTCAGCTATGCTTCTGGATTCTTCTTATTTTAGTGAACGTTTTCCTCAAGATTTAGTAAGCATCAGTTACCCTTGAGGCTGTTAACGCTGCCGTTTTTCTCATTTAATGTTGCTTTTTGAATGCATAAGTGCAGCCCAGACAATCTTGAAGTATTAGTCAAAAGAATTACAAGATTTTCAGACTGTACAATTGGCCATAACACGAGAGCTGCCCTCTTACCCAGGTCATTTGTCTGAGAGAATGTGAGAATTCCTGTCTCAGGGAATTGGATTTGAAGATTTCCAAGTCTCTTCCAACTGCCTGATTCTATATTGAAATAGTGAAGAAGTCTCAAATAAAATATTACTTTAAAATTTAAATTTTAAAGGGAAATATGTAGTCAGATGGGTTTCTTGGTCTCCCATGCCTTAACACACAAATGCAATCACTGCTTGAGATAGTTTGGGCTGGATTTACTGCAAATTCATCAAGATTTGCCCAAAGGATAAGCCATCCACAGAATTGCTTGGACTTTGTTACATTAGGCAGGATGGCATTAATTTAATTTAATTTAATTTAATTTAATTTATACCCTGCCTTTCTTCCCCCAATATGCAAGGTTAACAGATTTCATCAAAATAATCTCCATAATTGTAGAGTTTGAAGGTGATTAAAAATTCTGCTGGATCTATCATGGAAATCCAGAATCCTTAAAATCTCTTCAAAAAAAAAAGAAGTTGGAATTTTAAGATCCCATATGTGCACTTTTGAGATTTTTAGTTTCAGTAAATACCCGAGTCATTTTGTGATTCTCCATTTTTTCCCTGAAAAACTTGGCAACTTTTATCATGCTTTTTTAAAATGCCAGTTCACTGATACCTTCTGCTTTATCCCTTTGATTCCTTTGTCATTTATTTATGCTTCCCAACCATTTGAAATATGATTGATGTTAAAATATCAGAGGGAGAAGAAAAGGTTTTCCTTTTATGTATATATCAAAAGGAGGCAATATATATTTTACATTGCCTTTATTCTTTCTCTTTCTAATTACAATCACACAAGGAGAAATCGATTTCATATTCTTATTTCCATCATACTGTATTTTCTAAATCATTTTAAAAGTAGGATTAGCCAATCTGCTGCGTTCTGAAATTGCTACCTGTTTGTCTTCCTCTCAGCCTTGGGAAAACAATTAGAGGACAATAAAAGGCTCGTATCCTGATCTGGGATCAGAATTTCCTGGTTCTCCAAAAAGGTTAAGTGGTTTAGAATATCCCTTGAGTATTCAGTTTAATGATGCTGACCCTCCCCTCTCCCCATATTTTAATGCGGTCTTTTTCTTGGCATCTGCCCAAATTTTTCTATTTCTTTTTTCCTGACTACCTAAGGTAAATGGCAAATAAAGCTTATGCAAGTAAAGCTTTACTTCATAAAACCTCTAGCAGAGAGTTAGTGTACAGTTTACAGGAGATTAACCTGGTCGAGGGATGCAGATACATGTTTCTATTTATTTATTATCCCTTTCACGCACAGAATATCCTCCGACAATAGCTTATGCCGTGTTGCCTCTGAGCTTGCTCTTCATGAGGGAAGAAGCAGGTAGCTCTACCTTGTGTGTCAAACTATGTCCCCCTGACGATGAAATATTTAGAGAAAGAGGCTGGCTGTGACCACCACCTCATTTCTTTATTCTGTCAGCCGCATTAGGAATTGGTAACCAAAGCACCACAATGAAAACTGTCTGCATTCTAAGCTGCCGTGCTGCTAACAAAAATAAGCTTTTTTGATAACGTTTCCATTGAAGCTGATTTTATAAATTGGACACAGAGCTTTACTATACTTGGCTGAATGTTAACGCGCCTCCATTTGAGTTTTAATTGGCATTACCTCCATTCCAAGCCAAGGAATGAAAGTCTTATTTGTTACAACCAGTGATTTCATGTTTCTGCCCTTCCAAAAGAATTCTTTGGGGTTTTTGTCTTAGCAAGAAAATAGTACAGCCAATTAATTTTCTGTCCCAAAGAAATAGACTGAACTTAAGGAAGCAGATGCCACAGAACCTACTTGCATGAAAGCATCTTCCAACTGACGTCCATGGAATAATGATCGAGGTACAAATTGTTTCAAGCTCAAGAACATTATTGGTTTGACTTATTTTTACCTCACTGACAGAGATTTCCACATCCCCAAACTCTCCTTTCTTAACATCTCTTCCAACTGTTCAGGCATCTCGTGTGGCTTTATGCAAAGCAGGCTGTGTTGTTCACTACCACACCTTTGAGGATTATTAGAAAGACACACACCAAAGTCTCTCACAGAAAGGATCTCTGGAGGGAATGTCATGGAAATCTCTGTGCCAATGGCTCTGCCCCTAGTTACGCCACTAGATGGCAATGTGTATTGTGTAGTGTGTGTGTGACACAGCAGTAGATGGCAGCGCAGTGCCACTACTATAAAACCCAGCGCACGGGCCACATGAGAGCAGCTGGAGTACTTACCCGGCTGGGTAAATATCTTCAGAGGATGTAGACTCTTAGGAGGTGAAGTCCCCTATTTTGTTCATTATTATTTTTGTAACCTGCAACGAATAAAGGCTTTAATTATTGAGAAGCTCATGGCTAGTATAAGTTAAAACCATCGACCATGGTATCCTTCTGGGGTGGTTTAGGGGATTGGGAGTGGGGGGCACCATGCTGTGGTGGTTCTCGTCCTACCTCTCAGACTGTACCCAGTTGGTGTTGGAGGGAGGACAGAGATCGAATCCGAGACCCCTGCCTTGCAGGGTTCCTCAGGGCTCAGTTCTCTCCCCTCTGCTATTTAACATATACATGAAACCGCTGGGTAAGATCATCTGATGACATGGGGTTGGGTATCATCAGTACGCTGATGATACCCAGTTATACATCTCT
>JANHGC010003480.1:43860-55690 GCA_027560395.1 Boaedon fuliginosus
AGAAAGTCCCTAAAGTATAATGAGCTGCTATCCTACCACTCTTACATATTTTATAGATTTCCCAAGAAAACTAGTTCAATTGATTCATATTGATACATAATCAATAGATTGTTCTATGACCCATTTGTTGTTTTCTTGCCTAATTGTTGTAATTTTGGAAGACTTCTGTAATATTAGTCATGGTAGTCCAACTTTAGCTTCTACAGAGCATCACAGAGAAAATCTTTGTCTTGTGGTCTTTGTAGGTATAGACACATCAGAGCCTCTGAATATATTTTCCAGTCTTCATTGTTACTCTATCAAGTCTTTACTATTAGTTTACCAACGATAATTGATCCTAAAAATAAGAAACTATCCATCATTTCACTATCTTTATTTTCAGTTTTAAATCTGGTTGCTCTATCTTACTGTTATCTTGGCGATCTAAATATTTAAAATTAACCCCATTTTTGCATTGTGTTCTTTGGCTTTTATTACTAGAATGTGCATCTTATTTGCATTTTCAGGTATGAGAGTCATGTCAAGTAAAGCACGAGTTACTGATCTTTCTTCTCGTTTTAAAACCACACTCATCATTCTCCAGTACAGCTTCCCTCAATATATATTCAGCAAATAAGTTGAATGAACAAGAGGAAAGTGCACAGCCTTGTTTTATTCCTTTGCATAAATTTGAGTCAGTCCGTTTCACTGTATTCCATCTGAGTCATGGTTTCCAGACTTGTGAGCATGTTTCATGGGAGGACAATTAGATTCTAGGATTCCAATTTTCTTAAGCATGTTTGTTAGATTGACATTGTCAACATAATCAAGGATCTTTCTATAATCAATGCATATATTGACCTTTTTTGTATTTTTTTTTTTGCTTTTCTCAGTTTCGTAGCATGTGTCAGCAACAATGTATGTTGTTCACCTTGAACATATGGTAACATTTTCCATGTACAGTTCATACATATACTTGGATGCTCTTAATCATTGTATATGATTAATAAGTATATGAAATTGTGGGTTTTGATCATTGTTTATATACTTTGTTAAGTATCTTTTCTTTGGTGATGGTAGGATGACTGACTTTTCCAATCTGTTGGGCCATATATCATTCTCAAAATTTGCTGGCTAACTTAGATAGAACTCTTATAGATTCCTTTCCTATTGCTTCTATATTTTGTACTTATTCTATCAATTACTGCAGCTGACACAATGAAGACTAGGAAATGTATACCTTAATCTAATACTAGAGGAGTATGTAAGCAAGGGTGTCCTGAGTGTTGACATCTCTGTTATACTTAATTTCAGTATATTCCTTACATCTTTGTTTGATATTCTTTGAATCAGTTATGTACTATCTGTTCGTTGGCATCCTTTAGCATACCAATTCAAGGTTGCAATCTTCTTGAATCCTGAATTTGGAGATATTTTGGAATACTTTCCTTATTTTTTTCCCATGTTTATTATTTTCATCTTTGAATTTCTTGGCTTTAGCTTCTCATCCCTTCACAACAACTTCTAATCATTTGCTACAAATGATTTCCATTTTGCTTTCTTCTGTTTTCTTCCTTTGATTATATGACATCGTTTCTTTGTTTTTTAATTCATGAAGTTCAGAATTTCAAAGACAATCTGATGTTTTCTTTTAAAATAATGGGTACATATTCAAACAAATATTGTGGAAATTGGTTGGCTTTGTTATTCTATTTTAGGTTGACTTGAAATGTTCACTCAAGCAGTTTGTGATCAGTTGCCCAGTTAGCCATTGGTCATATCTTTGATTTAGAACTCAGCTCCTTCATTTCTCTGTACCAATAATATAGTCAATTTAATTTCCATGTGCTGTCTTTGATGTTTACATAGAGAGACATTATTTTGATTGTTGGAAGAAGGAGTTAGCAAACAATAATCATTAGCAGCAATTGATGCATCATTATCCACCTTCATGTTAGTTTCTGAGACCATTATGTACAACTCACACCAATGACTGAGAAATTTTTTTGGCTGGTTCAATTTCCCAAGATCATTCTCACATGCCATTACATCTATCTACCTGCATTTGCTGTATTGCATTTTTAAAAACAGGTGACTTCTTAGAATAAGCCAGTCTTAGAAATAGAACTACCTGTTTTAAATATTTGACTATCCGTTTTATTTCCTTTGAGACAGTATTACATTAGTCATCCAACTTTTAATCAATTAAAATACTTGTGTATTTTCTAACAAAAGAAACAACTTGATTCTCACAACTTGAGATATGTTTGTTTTACAAACTGACTGAACTATTAATTGCTTTTATTTTTCTTTTACTTGGAAATGCCATTTTTAGCATTGCACTTTTGTTGTTGTTAGTTTTGCTTTTTTATTATTGTACTTGGGATTTTAATATTGTATTTGATTTTGGGTTCTATGAACCATGAAGAAAGCATGTCCTTTCTTGTACAAACTCAGAAAATAAAAATATAATTACTAAAACAAATACCTCTTTCCTATTTTTCTCTGCTAGCATACTTAATGAAAAACCTTGGTACGTGGCTGCAATTGAGCAGTTTCTCAGTACAATCAATTGTTACTATAATTAATTATTGGAATTAACTAGAAAACATAGTCTAAAGAAATAATAGCAAAGAACTAAAATTGATATTGCCTTCTAATGTCATTGATTTCAATTTAAATAGCTAATCTAATCTATTAAAGGTACGAATGTATCTCACTAACAAGAGAGTTATGGAAAGTATTGGGCCAACTGTAAAGGTTTTCCAAAGTGTAAGTGAAACCAAGTGTTCTTCCTTTGCAATAGAAAGCACTGGTATATAAAAACATAAATAGACTTCTTACAATTTCACTATATATCATGAAAAAAATTACATTCTTACACACATATCTTGCACATTAAATGATGTGATTGTTTCCTTAGAGCCACTCAAGAGCCATGGTAAATTCCTCCATATCTGTCAAGCACTGGGGAAATCAGAAGATTCAGAGAGTTCAAATGAATTATTTCAAGCTTAAGCTCCCTATAAGAATATGAACTACTAACAGCCAAAGCAAATTGGTGGTAGATAAGAGTTGAAGGAATTCAAGGAGGGCTGGACCTAGATCTCTTTTGGCTGTTAAGAGATTTATGACTGATGATGTATTTGACCCTTCCTTCGGGCTCAGCCTGGTTATCTCCTACAATATCTATATACCACGCCCCTCTTACAATAATATTTAGAAACAAAGACAGAAGTATTTAAAAATGCATTCAAAATAAACATACTGTAATAAGCTGAAACTGTGGATTATGTTTAATGACTAGCTTGTCATTCTTAAGGTCTTAAAAATGTATCTCATTTGGCTAAGTAGCCTGAAAGAACTACTCAACCACAATCTAAAGCTGTGCCACAAATGATCAGATATGAATGTTCATTCACGAGTTGGATCATCCAACAATATAGATTCTAGCTGGTTTTAAGAGTGCCAAGCAGCTCCATGACTTAGGAGATGAAGTTGCTAAACTTATATCTAGAAATATTCTTGCCTTTCATTCTAGCCTACATTATATAACCCTTCTCTTTCCCTGCTAGAAATTAGATTAAATCCAAAAACTGGAGGGTCAGATTTTCCTATCCCTGAGTTAATTTTTTTCCCCTTACTTTGGACCATGCTGATAAGGAAACAGCAATGTACTCAAGTTGCTTTGAGTGTGTTGGAAAAATTAAAGGCTTTAGCTGTCATTTCTATGAAGGCTTCGCTGTTTTTACTGGGTGTGAATAACAGTACTCTGGTGTGAACTTTTATAACAATTATAGCATTAACATAACATTATCTGAATGCATTCGTACTCAGATCTAAATTAATCCTTTTGGAGATGATGATTTAATACAATTTTCCTTAATGCAGCACTTTCCTGGTTTAACGGTTACCTAAGGATAAAGAAAGATATAGTCGCTATATTATAGTGCAATATATCTGGACAACACCTGGTTGGGAAACTCTGACTACTTAACCAATCAAATCCAGAGTCCTATATAAGTGTAACTCCTATGGGAGCCTTTTGCAGGGTATTACAGTTTTCTATCTATGGTTGCATTCCCGTGCCTTGAATAATCTATCTAGAAATAAGTCATTAGCAGAGCAAAGCCAAATATATTCAGAATAAATAATTAAAAAGCACTATGGTAGGTTTTTGAAGAATATGATTAGCCATCACATCTTTGTGAATACAGTTAGCAAAGTTAAGAATGAGGAAAAAGGTTGTCAAATCTCTCCATTTGTCTTTTGGCATATGGAAAGTCCTACAATGCTTGAAAATGGTATGCTGCCAGTTCCATAAGCAAGGACTTGGCTTCGATAAGGTGCTCAGCACTGCCATTCCATCTATACAGCAGCAATCTAATCCAGTCAATGGATTCTGGAATTTGGCAATAACATATCTCCACTTGAGCAAAGTGGTTTATGAAAAAGAATTGGTTTCGTGCGCTTTTTCCTATTGATATGAAGGTGGCAAGTTGGAATTAACTTGGCATTGTTGCCTCACAGTCCAATCACAACTGAATGAATAGATATATAAACACATAACACTGATGGTGGTTTTACTCCCCCCCACTTTTTTTTATAATTGTTACCTTTCCTTGCTGTAAACAAGGCAGCTGTGCCAATTTTCCACAGAATGGAAACTTTCTGTATCCCTCTGCAAGAATACAGTAAATAGTGCACATAATGGAAATGCTCTTCTGTGCCAGAAAAATAGAAATGTGAGCGTTAACTCTTAATGGAGAGTTCGAACATAATATTTTTTGTTATTAACTAAGAGATTTGGGGCCAGAGGGTGCTACAAGGCAACCTGGAATCTGGCTTAGCAAAGCCAACTTTTGAAGTGTTTCCTGTAGTTCCTATTCAAACCAAATGGCTCATAAACTTCATGTGCATGTTTGCCTTTCCAGGATTTCAAACAAAATTCCTTCTGAATTGTTCTGAGGCTTGGAAGAAATTGAATCTAGGAATAATTGATGCATTTTACCAAAGTAGTCAAGGTATGTTGCTTCCAAATATGGAATATTTACAATTTGGTAGACAAAAGCAAAGCAAAGCAAAGCAAAATAAAACCTGACATTCTGTACCAGTTTCAGCTTCCAGGCTTCTGCAGATCCACATACAGCATTTTTCAGTAATCCAGTCATGGGGTGCCTAGGTTGTGTGTTATTCCTGTGATGGCTTTGAGGTCCAGGTCAGGCCATAACTGGCACAACAGCTGTATCTAAGGAAAGGCCTTTCTGGCCATGGATTATACCTGCTGCTCGAAGCAAGATCTCTAAGTCCAGGACAATCCCCAGCTCACCTAGCAGCTATTTTAGCCAGAGTATAAGTTCCAAACAAAAATACACATCAAGACCAAAAATCTTAAATAAGTCAATTGTCTATGCATAAATTGAACTCTATCTTGGAAGCGTTTATTCTAAGCGGGGACGGGGACTATATGGTTATTGGTTGACATGGAAGCCATCATTCCTCAAGTCCTTCTGGACTCTACACATAAGACATAAAGACAGAAGTCATGCAAGCAGTAGGTGCTTAGTACCTCAACAGCAAGAATAGCTTGTATCTGTGGTTCAAGTTCACACATAGGGACCTGACATAGGGCTCCTGATCAGTGTTTCTGGCCACTGAGTGGCCTCATGAATTATTGTTGACTATCCCTTTTCCTGGCTTTGGTGATTCAGCTACTATAGAAGCTGAAACACAGCTGGACACATTTTTGAAAAGGATGTGTGTCCCATTAGTTGATCTTAGTAATACCTGGAAGGTCTGCAAACTCATCCATCAGCATGATGGTTATGGTCTTATTACATATAGACATGGCAACATCCTGCAGTGAGAGACCAAGGCACCCAACCATGTAGGGTGAGGCTTAAAAGAAGGGACATGTTGCGCTGTGTGGGTCCTCCTCCTCTGTTAATAACCAACCTTGATAATCTCTGTGTGTGTTTCTGTGTTGCTCTGCAGTTTGTCCCAACCTACAAGAAAAGCATATATTGTTCCCTGAATCCATATGTATTTATGAACTTAATTTACTTACAAGTTTATAAGAAAGAAATAGAAAAAGAAAAATTAAGTGAATGGAATATATTTTGTAAGCTGTTATATTTATAAATGGATAAACATTTTTTTAGAGAATTATTTCCCAAGTGAGCAATAAAGGCAAGTATCAAATGTAATTTTCCCTGTTTGTACCTTCAACTGTTGAAGAATAGAATAGATTAGATGTCAAAAAGCAAATGAGATGTAAAAACTACCAAAATTGAATTTCTCCATCACTTCATAAGTCACCCAGCAGCTACAAAAATGTCCATTCATTAAACAAAGATCTGAAGGCAGAATTTTTCTGTATCCAATTTTCCATTTCCATTTTAAGCTACACTGATATTTAAGAACCTCTATAAATATCCCAAATGTATTGACATATTGTACAGTATCTTAAACTGAACGAGGATTTTCAATCACAAAAATGTCATTCAATGGGTATGTTGAAAACTATATTAGTGTTTTACAAGCAAATAAAAACACAGGGACATTAGTGTCTTCTGTAATAATTCCTAAGAAGTAACCATTCCTGTTTGTATTTATGTTTCTTCATGCATTTAAAAATATTAATCCATTTCCTAGACTTAGACTTTGAATAATTTCATTGTCACTTTGAATGTGCACTAATCGGCATACATTAAAATGGAATGTCATTGCATACAGTTCTCAAAGGATCACCACCTCCAATATATACTATATAAACATGACAAATAATAATAATAATAAATAAATAAATACAAAATTATGCATATACCCACATATATTATATGACACAGAGAAAACAACACAGTCTAGTTCAGATGTATACATGTACATAGCAAGAAAAATGAATTCTGCAAGTTTAGCAGATGGATGTCATAGGGAAGAAAGCTGTTACCGAATTGGATAGTCCTGCTAGAAATACTTCGAAACCTCCTCCCAGAGGGGATCAACAAAAACAGACCGTGAAGTGGGTGTGTGGGGCAGCGGTGTTATTCAGCCGCTCTGACAGGTTTCAGAGAACTGGTAATGATAATTTTGATTGGTTCAGAGAACTGGCAAATGCCACCTCTGATTGGCCGTGCCCCACCCCTTCCAGGAGTCTCCACACACCCCTATTTGGCTGCCAGGATGCTTCAGGGAGGTTTTCTAAGCCAAAAATTGGACACGGGGGTGCAGCATCGCACCCCACACCCCTATTTGGCTGCCAGGAGGCTTTAGGATGGTTTTCTAGGCAAAACACAAGGTGCAGGGAGGTGCAGGGGGTTGCAGCGGGCCACCCAGTTACATGACCATATAGCCACGCCCATCAAACCATGCCCACAAAACCTGTAGAAAAAAATTGGATCCCACCACTGGTGTGGGGTCTCTAACAATGCTTTGAGAGCTAAGCAACTAGCGCTTATAAGCAGTATCCTGAATAGCAGGAAGCAAGCTTCCTATAGTCTTCTCGGCTGTTCTTACCACTCTCTGAATGGACTTTCTACCTGAGGCATTGCTGCCATCAAACCAAACAGTGATGTAGTTTGTTAAAGTGCTCTCAATTATGCCTCTGTAAAAAGTGGCCAGGATAGAAGGAGAAAGAGGAGAAAGGTGTGCTGTCCTCAACCAACGCAGGAAATGCAGATGCTGGTTTGAACGTTTCCCTAAGGATGACGCTTTACTAAGGAAGGCATATGTCTAGGAATGTTGAATGTTGTGGTACACATGAGTGTGACAAATCATTAATATGAAAAACATATGAAGTATAAGAATATGGATGAATGTTCAATAAATCTATTCTCAGAAATATTACACTGATTACAGTGAGCACTGAAAGCACCTCTAGACCATCTGTTACCCAACTCTTGGTTTTAAGATAAAATTCACTCAAGATTCACTAGTTTGGGATCTATGCCCTGTCTCCCATTCTTTGTAGCACTTCCCAGAAGTAAGAGTGACTAGAGTTAATTTGCCATAGATGGGCTGCACTCTCTCTTTTCTTCTAAAGGGCCTATAAAAGGTAGACTTGTAAACTTTAGAGAAAGCAATTGCGTTGCACAGAATATTTTAGTCCACACAAGTAATAAAGATATACTGAAATCTTGTATGGTTGTAGTCCTCTGCTCCAAAATAAATTTGATTATCAGGGCTTATCTAATTCCAAAACTGAATACTACCCCTTATTTCACAAGAAAGCAATAATTTAACATGTGAAATTTTAGCAGTATATTTGATATGGCATGAATATTGTACAGAGAACCCGGAAGGATAGAAAAGTGTAGAGCAGAGGTGTCCAAACCTGGAAACTTTAAGACTTGTGGACTTCAACTTCCAGAATTCCTCAGCCAGCAAGGCAAAGAATTCTGGGAATTGAAGTCCACAAGTCTTAAAGTTGCCAGGTTTGGACGCCTCTGAAGTAGAGCATATTTTTTAAATTCATGGTATCTCATAGAATTTATCTAAATTTATGAGATCTGTGAAAAGTACATTTGGTATATATTGATATAGAATTATGTTAATAATTTTTTCATGATAACTTACACTTCAACCTTATTTATGTATGCATTTAAACCTTCTATATTTTATATTTTATCAACGCACGCACACAAACATATTCACTATTACATGCTGGCTAGTATCTCCAGAAATCACAGCCTTGAATACTAAGAAAAGCCCGCAGAATGGATTGATGGGGAAAAGAGAGGTTTTACTTTGCAAAAATACAAAGTAAAAAGAAAAGCTATTTACAGTTATTACTGTGCTCTTCTAAAATACAAGTTTTTTCCCTAAGTATTATATTATCATATAAGCTTTGAAATAACTCAGATCCCCAGATAACGTTTTTCATTTTTTTTAATGTTTCAGCAAAGATTGCTGCATAAATTGCATTCACTGACTTTTAAATGGAATTTCTGCATCTACAATTACCAAAAATTCTAAATTCATGATTATGTTTTCGCATTTAAAGCTTCCATTTTAAAATATGTATTTATTGTTGTAGAAGCTGCCATAGAAAACCTTTCAAAAAGCCAAGGCTTTTACACTTTTATTCTGAAGAAATAGAAATGAATTCTTTCTTTTGAATGCTTTTAAAAAAAAGTCAGAAGAAATCAGCAGTAATTTTAAAAGCATATAATATTAGTGTTTTTAACTTTCCCATGCACAGAGCTCACTTTATAAGATACCATAGATGGAATTTCATGCCAAATTTTTGTGTAAATGAAGTTTTTAAGACCCACTAATCGCACTACATATGAACTTTTTTTTAGTGTTAAATAATAAAAAGCTAAATCTAACTTTCTGCAGCAGCTAACAATAATTACAGATGTCAGTGCAGAGTTGCCAACTCAGTAATGATTTTTGGTTGATTAAATGTCTTACTTTAGTCAATGTATTTGATGAATTAACCAGCTTATGTAAATGTTAAATTAGCTCAAAACAAGTGACATTGGAAAGATATTGTGGGTAAATAAAATATGTTGACTAAATATGAGAGCTATTTGATTTCTTTTGTGGAATATAGAAGGTATGGATCAGTTTTAAGATGAAAAGTCCAAAAGTAGCAATTAATGTGTATTGTAACCCAATCCATTTATTTATTTAGTGTATGGCATAACATACACATAACATAAATTAATAACACAGTATAATATGAATGTTACATAGATCTCTGTTCAGGTACCAATATCTAGGCCATCTAACCATTGAATCCTCTTAATACCCTATGTAATCCTACTTGTGAATATGATAATAAAATCATATCATCAGCATAGAGCAAGCTGTTACAGCATGTATTTAGGATCGTCGCCATATATACCATGGGATCCTTCATTAACCCTGGCAAGTCATTGATATATAAACTACATAATAATGGGGCCAGGATACACCCACCATCGGTTCACCAAAAATGTGAGTGCATGTGCGTGCACGCGTGAATGACTTCTGCACATGCGCACATGCAGTTTTTGCTGTGGGGCAAGGCTTGACAGAGCAGCCTTTGGGGCCTGCTCCCCTCCATGTCTCCTCTCCAGGGCTGCTTCTCTCCGCTGCTGCTCTTGCTGGGAGAGTGTCTTGTGAGCAGCTGTGAGCCACCGCTTTCCTCAAAGCCCCATCTGGAAAGCGCTGTGGCAAAGAGAAGCAGCAGCCTATTGCTGTTTCTCTCAGCTGCAGTGCTTTCCGGATGGAACTTAGAGGACCCAAAGCAGTGGCTCATAGCTACTCACAAGATGCTCTCTTAGCAAGAGCAGCAGTGGAGAGAAGCGGCTGCCAACTTAGAGAGCACATGGAGTGTCTCCGCGAGTGAAGCCACATCTGCCAAGGGATGGAAGAGGCGGCTGCAAGATCTCTGCTACAGCGCTTTCCAGATTGATCTTCTTAAAAGTAAGAAGAACCATCCAGTCCATTCTCAAACCACTTCGGCCCTCCACCATCACCCCCGCCCCACCATGACCCTTTGGCCTAGCACAGCAGACCACAGGCCGAATAAATTGCTTCGCCAGCGGGGCCGTAGTTTGAACCCAGAGGGGAGCAGTGGCATGTAGGTGGAGGCCTGGGACAAGGCCAGAGCATGGGAATGGCACATTCCCTGACCTAGCCAAGGTGAACGGCGAGCGGACAGAGGCTCCGGGGCAAGGCTAGAGCTGGGGAATGGTTTATCCCTGGGTCCCAACCCAAGGCGAAGGGTAAGTGGGCAGCATGCTTACTTTTGGTGAGCAGAGCAGGCGAGGCATGAAGTGAGCAGGGTCAGCCAGTGGTGCAACTGGTTCTATGAGATTGCACTTCATGCAGGTGCAGGACAGCACTCTAAGACCGTCCACAGTGTCAGCGCTGGTGAGGTGAGCTTTTTTTTAAGCTCAGGTGAGGCACAGCAATCTGCTCTGCTGCGCGAATCAGCTGAGCTAAAAAACAAGAGAATTTAGGACAGGAAAGGGCGAGGGCGGGGGCAGGTGGATAGGGCCAGCCAGAAGAGATATTTTCCAGTTCTCCAAACTACTCAAAATTTCTGCTATCGGTATGCCAGAACCAGTCCAAACCGGCTGAATGCCACCTCTGCTTGCCGTACCCCTTTATTTGTGTGAATCCTGTTAGTCACAGCTCCATTAATCCCACACTGCACCTTTACATCTTCCCGAATTTTCTTTTCGACGGATTGACTGTTGGACTGTTTTTACTCGCAGGAACAGCCATATGAATTCGCTTCTCCCCTGCCTGCCTTGGACTTGCTGGAACTTTTTTGCCATCATGATTTTATCGAACTATCCCAGAATTACCCTTTATTCTCATGGATTACATCACCCTGGCTCTTCCCCCCCTCCCTTTCCATCAATCCCTACCTGTTTTATCCCTACACAGGGGGTTTCCAGACTGTTTTTGGAGAGCAAATTTGCACTTTATTGTTTTATTATTGTATGGATTTTATGGATTTTTAAATTGATGAACTGCAGGTTTTGTATTGTTATGTAATAATTTTATCCTGATTTTATATATTGTTATTGTAAGTGCCCTTAGTTAATTTAATTGATTTTTAAATTGGTTTGGGTGTGTAGGTATGTGTGTGCGGGGGAGGATTTTATTCCTCCCATCGACCGGCGCGATGGTAGTAGGAAAAGGGGGATGGCCTATGACGGTGGGAGGGGGGAAGGGGCGGGCGATCCCGGTGGTGATGGGGAGAGGCAGGTATGGCGGGGGCCGGAGGGTTAGCCATCAGAGGGGAACGCGTACTCGTCAGGTAATGACGGTACCGTGTTCCGACCCTCCGAGCTCTACCCAAGGACCCGCTGGTCGGGGAAGGGTGGGCCCTGGGCTCCGGCTGTTGGTT
>JANHGC010003480.1:65105-76860 GCA_027560395.1 Boaedon fuliginosus
ATTGGTCCCCATCCAGACCCTCACAGCCTCCAGGCACCGAGTCATCACCTCGACAGCTTCGCTAGCTTGGCCGGGGATCGAGATGTACAACTGGGTATCATCAGCGTACTGATGATACCCTACCCCGTGCCGTCGAATGATCTCACCCAGCGGTTATATTGATCAATCTATGCCTGTCCTTGAGGAACAGAATTAATGACATAATTAGGGCTAATTAGGGCTAAAAAAGGATGACTTATCCTAATTTCTTCCATCTGGCAGGCATAGCATTAAAAGTAAATATTGTTTGGCTTTTTTAGTATCTACAAACTATCTCTTCCTGAGCAGCTTTTCTCTGCAGCACAATCTTCCCTAAAAATAGTCACTAACTTTAATCAGTTACACACCAACCATTTTCTCCTAGCCTATTCTAGAACATGCTTGACATTTAAAAGCCGGTCTTTCTGCTGCTACAAAAAAATAATTTCATATTCATGTAAACCAATGAGAGTTTTTTTTGTCCCCAATACCAAGAAAGTGAAATAGAGTATCCTCCTTTACCCCTAATTGTCTGTGAGCAACCTGATCTGTTGAGAAATCTGGTAATCCTATAGGTAATGCTAAGGCGCAATGGGCCTCTTTGCTACTGCATTAACATGGGGTAAAAACCTACCAATTAAAGTTTATGATCTGCAACAAACCATAATTTTAAAAAAACATCTTCTGCAAGCCATAGCAAAGGCTACTGTTCTATATTAAAATTATTTATGACTACCGGTATATAGCCATCCAGAAGGCTCTGTTGGGGGTGTCCCTATGTTGTTAACGGGATTAGAGAACCGTTCAGCATGCCTACCTTGAATTGTCCAAAGATCTTGGACTCTTCGATGAGGCTTTTTGTTCATCACCCTGATGTTAGAAACGAGGCTCCTTGCTAAGGAAGGGTTGCCACATATTCTCCGTCAAGGGGCTGATGAAAAAAATATTTCCTTCTTTCGGGCAGGAAGGGGAGGCTCTTTGTATCCGTCTAATTCAGGAGTAGGGAATCTCGTTTTCCAAAAGTTGCTAAACTACCATTCCCAGCATCCTTGGCGATGCTGGTCCGATCCCAGCAGCAACAGTTGGAAGAGCCGACAGTTCCTCAGGCACACTTTAATACCAATGCAACGGTTGGGCGTGGGAGGAATTACGGAATGCACCTTACACAAAAATGGGGGGACCTCCTCCTCCTTGAGGTAGCGCAAGCATTGCAAAAAGCATCTTCCAGCAAACAGCGCCAAGCCCCCCAAAAGGGACGATTGAGCCTCTGGCTCGAGGGGGCTGTACGCATCGCAAGCCCAGCCCTGTTCTCCTCCATGTAAACGGGCCAGAGATGCAAGGGCGGCAAACGAGCATTTATAGTTGACTCCCCGCCGTATTACTAACTCACCCTTTCCCTCTCAAGGAAATTCATTTACCTGCGGAGTCGCCACCATTTTTTCGCGGTTCCTCGATTAGGAAACCTTGGTAGCGGCGGCAGCAACACGCGGTAACTAAGGGCCGCTCCACCCTAGCAACGCGATTCTCTTCCTGCGCGTGCGCGGAACGCGGCTTAACTGTAAACCTCCAGAGGGGGGAGACAAAAAGTGAGAGGTTTGATGACATCCGATCCGGGAATATTAAGAGACTCGCAGATTTGGAACTGCTGCAGCGGGGAGGAGTTCGCCGATGGAATCCTCCACTCTTGGAAATAGGGGGGACTTGTGAGAATCTGCCATCGCGAGAGGAGTTGAGAAAATGTTTTCTCCGTCCCCGCCTTTAGCGCGAACAAGCAGCAATTAAGAATATTAATTAGGATTTAGGATTTCTATTAATCCTTCCGTCTTATTTGCTGGCAAATCTATAGCTATTTACGCTCCCTTAAGAAAAAAATGTTCCATAAGGCAATAGCTGTTAAATACTGTATTGGCTTGATTCTGGCATTCTATCCAATTTATTTATATAAATAATTATTTTGCAAGTAATTCCAGGGGCGAATGTGTTTAATATTCCTTCTTCCTCCTATTTTTCCCACAACAACAACCTCGTGAGGTGGGTTGGGCTGAGAGTCACCCAGCCAACTTTCATGCCTAAGGCTAGAACTAACATTTACAGTTTTCTGGTCTGGTGCTTTAACGACTAGACCAAACTGGTACTCTCTACAATACAGAATTAGGGCTGCAAAATCCAAGCGACTATTGAATGGTAGCAATTATTTTCTGTATTATTTTGCCACTTTAAAGGGGATGTAAATAAATGTATAGGTTGCTTAACCATGATTTATCAACTAAACCACAATTGGCTTCATTTACACAACACCTTGTGCCATTAAGGAGGGTTTGTGTATGGTGGGAACTGTAAGCACTGTAGGAAGTTAGCACTCGCCCCTTCTAGAGAAATGAAATATTTTGGGACACGCCAGAAACTCAGCCCCCACCTTTGTTAAGGGCCCATGTACCTCCAGGAAGAGCTATTCAGTGAGCCATTAAGGGCCTGAGCCGGTCTATTCTTCATAACAAAGATACCTTTCTCAGGACATAATGGGATTACCTCTCAGCCCAAATAAGGACAAAACCATTGCCCAAAGCCTTTCATTGCATCACCCACCAAGTTTCAACCAAGCTTGGCACACAGACAGCCTACATTGCTAGCTATGACCTCTGACAGCAACCAATGAGGATACATTTCTTGCCACAGGTACAGGGGGCAGGTTCAAAGCCCAACAGAGGGTATAAAACCAAGGAATTCTCAGTGGCCTTTCCCCCTTTTTTCCCTTTTTCATCCTGGAGCTCCAAGGCATGTGATCCTATCCACCATTAAACCATCTTTCTAAACAACCTCCATGCTTCCAGAGTGTTTTTCCCCATTTGGAACTGAACCCAGAAAGATATTTCTTCCAACAGAGCTAAAGACATTTGATCACCCCTTGTTTTCTTCCTTCTGTTATATTCCTGAACTAAAGAAGATCTAGACTGATTTTTTTTTTTTTTTGTGGGGAAGGACCATATTCAGTCCCCAGAATAAATTATGCCTTTTTTATGTAAAAAGAATCTTGAGGTTTTATAAGTAAAGTCAGCTGATTCCCCAAATCTGAAATCAGCACACCTCCAGTTTACAAGTCCCAACTATGAACAGGAAGAATTCTAGGAACTGTCCCTTGACTCCACAGGGCTTCTTTATCCTCAGCTACCTTTCCAGTGTCTGGAACTGATTTTGTCTACGTTTCAAAAATTTACCTTTGAAAAACAAATACATACTCTGGAGTTCCAGAGTCTGAGCATGTGCTAAGTTGCTATGGTAACCCATTTGCAGGAAAGGAGGAGGGAAGAGGTTGGGACTGTAAGCTGAAGCTAGGCCTGACGAGAGAAAAAGGCCAATTAACAGAGAGAAACTTCTGGAGAATCAGAGGTGGTGTGGGGACCGGACTAGGATATACTTACGGGACACTAACTGAAGATGATAGCATTGCTCACAAAATGACTAAAATTGGCATTGGTGAATTGGGCAGTGAAGTTGTCATACAGAATGAAAAAGAAATAAGAGCCAGTTGTGTAAAGTGATACATTTAGAAGTGGAAAGGTTGATGTAGGCAATAGGAGCGCAGAAACGTATAGCTAAGTAGCATAGTGGTCACTTGGGTGTTATTTGATCCAAATTAGCTTGTTTCATTTCAGGACGTGCTTCATTTTGGTATCAACAGCAATGTAAAAATTGGGCAGTTTAATTATGGAGCATGATTTATTTATTTACATTTTAATGTGTGTATAGCCACCCAATTTACAGCAATGCAACTCCAGATAGCACATAGCCATAACAAATCCCAATATCATGATAACAACAAAATTAGCAACAAGGCCACTCCACTCCTTCAATTTAACTATTATCTACCTAACCAACTTTCCTGCAAGTAACTCAGACTCTTTTGCTCAGTAGGTAAATTGGTTGAGAAAGTGTGACTGACACAATTCTGGTTCTTTGCTCAATCTGAAGCTTCCTGACTAAGCCAGTTTTCTCCGGATGTCCTATCTGGGACTCTTCAAGCTGCCGCCCAATACATTTGTAAAACACTGGGTATAGTAAGAAGCAAATATATTATGGCATGACTTCATTTACATAATTTGCATTACAACATTTGGTGTGTGTTGCATCACTTGTCCCCCATTCCATGCCACATTCTTAATTAAAAACCAGTATGTTCCCTTTGGCTTGCAAAAACATTATGGTCAGTAGGTTCTGACTTTCTGAGTGTATATGTTTGTGATATATACAGAACAGTCCTCTTTGCACTGAGCTTAACTCCTAATGACAGTTAACGCTTAGTTGAGATTTCATTAAGGATAACTTTCAGTGATTCTGGAGAAAGGAAAATAAGCACTCAGCTATGTTTCAGTACTTGTTTAGCAGTAGCATTGTATAACCTGAGCAGGATTTCTGGATGAAGCAACTTAAAATGGATCCTGTCTGAATTGATAGGAAGAAATGTGTTGTTGTTGTTGTTGTTGTTGTTGTTGTTGTTGTTATTATTATTTATTTGATTTATATCCCGCCTCTCTTCACCCATCTGGGGAACTCGAGGTGGCAGAACAGTACAATAAAAGACATTTGACCTATACAATAAAAATCAAAACTCATTCGCTCACTCAATCATACATGAGTGGAGGGGAGGAAGGGAACAAGATGATTAAGGCCACACTTGCCGGCAAAGTGTTAAATCAAAAAGTCTGGAAGTAAATTATATATGAAGTGGGAACTTAGACCACCAGTAACTGCCATTTGGATCTGACAATTGATTCAGTGATAAGGAGAATTATAATTATATTCCAACAATATCTGGATGACCACAGCTCTACTTGTTAATATATTGATGCCAATTTTGAAGGCTGGATATGATAAATAACAATAGTTTCCAAAATACAAATTTACAAAAAAACCATTTTATGTTATTTTTAACAGAAGCTCAGATATTATAACTTTATTATTTGTCCTTATTCCCCTCTTTTGATAAAACCATAAGAAGGCAAACTACAGCAGGTGATGCAAAGTATATGATTATTAATCTAGTGACAATGACTGCATTTTATTTATTTATTATTACATTTTTATACCGCCCAATTCCCGAAGGACTCTGGGCGGTTTACAACATAGATAGCAATAGCACTCAGATGTTATACACTGCTTATTTATTGGACAGGGTTTCAGAAATCCAGAAGAAGAGACAGAATTTTCTTTTGTTATTTCTCACAGGATTAATACATTGTAATTTACAGGTAGAAATACTGTGTTCAACATTTTTGTTCCTGAAGTTGTCCACAGCTATGGCCTAGATCAGCCTGAATCCATGAGATGCGGGCCTGTCAAGCCCAACTTCCAAGCTGAATTGATTAAGACCTTTTCACACTCTTTCATGGTGATTGATGGATTTAGCCGTCTGAACTGCAAAAGACAGATCAATTGATGAAAAATGATACAATGACAAAGCTTCCAAATATATATTCACATTCATCACTACATGTTAATACTAGAGACAACATACTCAATTAAACAAATTTCCATTCAATAACGTGTTATTCCAAACCTTGTGGCTAGACTGCAATCTCTATATAGATAATATGTCAAGTTTTGAAAGGAAAGGTGCAATACAAAAGTGTTTCAAGAAAATCTAGTAAAGGAATCGATAAAATTGTTAGCCACCTAAAATTCAGGGGAAGGGATGGCTGGCATACAAATTAATAAATAAAAGAAAATAGTTATAAATTACACTACCTATAAATTTAATAATTGGGGTATTGTAGATTTTATTACAGATGAATGAAACAAAGCGGCAAGGAGCTTTGAAAAGTCCTAAAATAAAGAATAAACATATTCAGTTTTGGTCAAAATTTAATAATGACTGTATATTGACAAATATTTTTTTCTAATGGTACTAATTGATATTCATCTATACAAATATCATGCCCTACATGCCACTTGTTTCAACTGCAATGTCTAGATTAAGATCCTAATTTGCAGAAAACTGCATGGATACACTTGGGGTATAACTGGGCTGCTTAAACTATTTGTTTTTAAGATCACTTCTGTGTATGTGTGTAAGCAACCACATGGGATTGTCTTAGAGAGTGGAGAAAGTCAAGCAAACTGTCAAAGAAGAAAAGCATGCATTGGCTGATTATACTGTACAAAAGACAGCTAAGAACAAGCATTGATGCATTTAAAAATTGGAACTTACTGAATGTGCAGAAAACAAAACATGAAATAATGTAATAAAAACAAGAACAGAATGCCTGAAAGGAAAAGCATTATATGGTCAATTTCTACAAAAGAGTTGAGGGAAAACTCAGTTAAGATAAAACCCAGCAATGGATTACCGGGGAGGGCAAAAAATGGGTCTCCCTGAGGTTCCAGAAGGCTGGAAACGTGCCCAATTCCAGCCTCCAAAGGGCCTCCGGAGCCTGAGGGAGGCAGTTTCCGCCCTCCCTGAGGCTCGAAGAAAGTCTCTGGAGGTCAGGGAGGGCAAAAACACTTCCCTGCCATAGTGCAGGAGGCCGACTAGGCCATGGCCATGCTCACCCAGCAACCAAGCAGAGAACCAGTTACTAAAATTTTTGGAGCCTACCCCTGAGCACAACCTCTGTTGTCCAAGATGTCAAGATAAATGCAATGTAAAAGAAATGCAACAAAGTTGCTGTTGATGCCATGCATGTAACACTTTTGGATCCTTGCGGGCTTCGCTTTTAACTGTTTGCTCCAAACATCTAGCCAAAGTTGTCACATGCTGTGATAATTGTGTGCATATGTAGCCAAAGTGCTAGACACAGCAAGACAGCCTTAGCATAAATCCTCCAAAGGTTTCTTTTCTATTAGTGTGCAAAAAGTCAATCACTACTGACTAAGTCATTGGCACTCCCATAACTATCTCAGTATGTGGCAAGTCAGCATGGAACACTTGAAAGGCAAAATGCTCAAATGCTTACAACCTATTGCTGTTAGGAAGAAATAACAAAGTAATCAAGTTTTGCATATCCTGGCATCATTTGTGATTGGATTTATAAAGGATCTGATGATTCTTAATTCAATCTGCACAGTTTATGCAGCACAGTTTAAGGCAAACCCTGTGGTGCATAATTGAGCTCCATGGGCAGAATATGTTCTCACCCTCCCAGAACCCCCTCTCCTTTTCTCATTTTGTCCCTTGAACCACTATATGAAAAGCATAGACTCCACTGATGCTGTTTCTTCTAAATTTATTGTTTGGACTTTTATCTGCCTTAATGCTTGGAAATGTTTTCTAGCATGATCCCTACATACATCTCTTAAGCAGTTCATTAATTAATTCTGTGTGCTTCAAGATTGGTTATCCATTAAACAAAAGCTGGAAATCTGCAATCTATATTTTAGCCTATTATTACTATGGTTGGTCACATAATCAGCCAGATGTTTAGATTGAACTTGTCATTGTTGATCCACCTTTTGAGTCCTTCCCAATGTCTTGGGATAAGCAGATTTGTTGTTTGATAGTATTAAAGGTATCATCATAGGATGTAAACTATTCCAAGTAAAGCAAATTTTTGCAATTGACCAATAGTCATTTTGCCAATGCCAATGGTGTTCAAGTGGTGCTCTAGATGTTCTAGTATTACAACCAAGGCATCTACTATGATTGGTACTGCCTTTTCTTTCTGAACTGTGGTTAGAATGCAGTACTGCAGGCTAACTCACTGCTCACTTGAGGAATTTGATTCTGCAGCCCTGTAGTTCAGCACCAAATAGAAAGTAAAACAAGCTTGTGTGATGTACCATTGATTGCTTAATATATATATGGATAAATGTGTAAGAAATACTTCTAGTGATGTCAGAGATGTATAAGCCAAAGTTCCTGTACTTTTGTATGCAGATGATCCTGTGTTACTGGTTGAGAACTCAAAAGATTCACAATGGATATTAGCTAGATTGTATGACAGCCAGTTTGGTCTTTTGCATGGATGTCCAAACTTTTGGCTTGCTTGACCACACTGAGTGAAGAGGAATTGTTTTGGGCCACGTATAAAATATATAATATAAAATTATAAATAATATATAGAGATAACAAATTTCCTTTATTTTTTAATATTGATTACAATTTTGTGGGGCTGATTACTAATGGCCTGCAGGTTGGCCATCCCTGACCAAGTGGTCAAGGTATCAGCCTAGAAAGCAGGAGACCATGAGTTCTAGACCCACCTTAACCATGAAAGCCAGCTAGATGACCCTGAGCCAATAATTCTTTTTGAGCCCAAGTTGTGTTGGATATGTTTGCCACCTTGAAATATTTGTAAAAATAATTAAGATGGGATACCAATAAATAAATAAATTAGAATAATGCAACAAGAAGTATGCATCAAAAATCAATGTATCAACACTAAAATGGAAACAATTAAAGTGTTAATACCACTTTATAATGCCTTGGTAAGACCACACCTGGAATACTGCATCTAGTTTTGGTAGCCATGATATAAAAAGATGTTGCAATTTCCTTTATATAGCCTGTTACAAAATATGAATGACAGTATTATATATCACAGACAAATTTCCTAGATCTTAGGCCAAACTGTAGCCACTGCAACCCATCATCTCTATTTCTAGCCAAAAATTTCTATATACAATTAATTGTCTGTGAACTGAGTGTCCTAACACTTAAGTAAGATAAGAGGATATTTAAATAATCTCAAAGAATTCTACCTTTATATTTTCCGTGCTCCAAAAAGCAACCCTCAAATGATTTTAATTGCATATACTTTCAGGGATGTCTGCATAAGATTAGGTTTAAATTACTCCATTAAATATTTTTTATCTTATTTCAGCAACCCACCATTAGAATGATCAAATGCAAAAGAAGTAGTGATGGATCATTAATTGTAGTAAAGCATTCTCTTTTCAACTCAGTTGCAAAAGGTGCAGCCACACATGCACCACAGCTCTTCTCACCTAATGGATAAAATATAGGAGACAGGCTTCTTTGATACAAAAAAAAGATTTTTAGAATAAATTATAAAATAAAAATCTGTTGAAAAGCATACAAGTGGGTTTTTTTAAATCAGTTTTGAAGAAAAATCAGAAGAACACACATGAGTTAAACAGTCTGTGGAAACAAGAGGTAGGGCCTGCATGAAGAAATCCTTAGCTAACTGTTTCAACATTGTCATGTTTTGGTGGTTTAAAAATAGTGCAGAACAAAAGAATGAGAAATAGTAAAACTAGATTAAAAGTAAATAATTTAGATTACAAAGGCAAACATGAAATTAATTTGGATCTAAAAATAGAAGAATACAAACATGTCTTATTTTCAAAGCCAGAAATCTGACAGCTTTCCTATAGTCTGTTCTCTATCACTTTAGATTTGCTTTTGGTTCACCTATTTTACTTGCAAGTTACCTTTAATCACAAGTTTGCTGTCTGGTCTTGAACACCCGAACGTGGCAACCTTTGTTCAGAGGAAGTGCTCCATGTCCTCCAGCAGCATTGCAGACCACCACTCTCCCAAAAGGCAGGGGTGGAACAAAAAAAATTGAATGGAGTTGAAACAAAGATACAACCAATCTAATTTGTATCAAATAGATCATACCACTTGTTATTTTTTTCCTCATATCATATTAAAATTGTAGTTAAGCAGGATTTATGGGATTCTATCTAAGGATTTCAAAGACTACCCATGTGCTTCAAGTTTCGTGCTTTAGAACAGAATATCAGAAATTAGAGAATTTCAGAGGGAGTTCTTTTTCAGAGCATCTTAAACTACCTATGGATTAGTGCCACAATGCTGTGATCTCTCACCCCATACTCCACTGACCAACTGAGCCATCTTGGTATTCTAACTCAACTGCAAACCGTCAGCAACTTTTTACAGTTGAAGCCATGGCACCAGGGGTGGGTTTCAACTGGTGTAACAACCGGTTCAGTCGGATTTTGTAAAAAAACAAACAATTTTTTTGGCATCTCCCACACGCCCACACACTATAGCTACCTTTGTTCACTCTGTTTGCAGCACAACTGATCGGTGCGGCAGAGCGCCTCAGCTGTTTTTCTACCTAGGTGTTTCTTCAGTAGCCCCTAAGTGAAAAAACAGCTGAGGTGCGCTGCCACACCAATCAGCTGTGCTGTAAACAGAGCAAACAAAGGTAGCTATAGCATCCGGGCCGGTGGGAGCTCCCCACATTCCCCCCCCAAAACAAACTGAACCGGTTCGCTACAAATGGTCCAACCTTAACAAACGGTTCACTAGAACCGGGCCGAACCAGTAGAAACCCACCCCTGCATGACACTCTGCAGAGATTAGAGCTGGTGAAAATCCTGGCTCCTGATTTTGATTTTTCTCTCTCTTCTTTTTAAAGTACTGAATGATATATTAAGATACAGATGGGGGCGCTTGTTGGAATGCTGATATTTGTACTTTTGCTTCATTGATTCACTTGGCTTAACATTTCAGAGACCACAGCAGAGAGAACACATACCTCAGAAAATGCTATAATTGGTGATGCCTTACCTTTGCTAGAAACAGGTAAGGAATCCTTGAAATCAGGGGCTATGCTGGCATCCCCTTAGGAATTATTTGGACTCTGATAGATCTCTAATATGGATTCTTCAGAATCTGCAGTTTGTAATTCCCAGAATTCTTGTCCATCGATTGTACAGCTGAAAGGAGTTAAAGACCAGGAAAATCCAACAGGTTTGTTTGTCATGCCTCCCCAAGGAGAAATTCTCATGCACAATTTCATGCTGGGCTGGTAGCCCTACTTGGCCTTTGAATAAGGGGCCATCTAAAAATACTAGGCCTCACCAGGACAAAAACAATGCTTTTCTCACTTACATTTAATTAATATTTAATGTGACAATGTGGAATATTAAAAGGATGATTATAATATAACTATTACTATGTCGTGTTTTTAATATTTCCCGTTAATCACATTGAAATTAAATACTCTTTTTTAACAGACTTTTAGAGAGTGCATGTTATTTTGAACCGACTCACCCTAACCTAAAATACTTGCTACATGAACTTCAGTGCGTCACTGAAAAACAGTAGATGAAAAACAAAAACATAATTTCTGCCTATTGACTAGCTCATAATAACACAGTGCTCTGGAAACAAAATGGAAGTGGGGGCCAATAATCTTACCAGACCTGTCATTTCCATAAAATTAACAGCATTCACTTATGTGGTTTGTGTATTTATCAACAGCTTTAAAGGAGAAATATTTTATTAATTTAGTTTAATTCATTTACTCTATATGCCATCCATTTTGCCATCAAGCAGCACTTTTTGAAACATCTATTCTGGAAATATTTTAAAACATTATGTTCTACTTCTTGCAGGTTGTTTTTTAGATTAAATATATTTCACTTTCTTATTTTATATAAATAAAAGAACATGTTTGATATTATAATGCAAGGATCTGGATGACACTGCAAACTTCCCTTCCCTTTCCCTTTCCCTCCCCTCCCCTCCTCTCTCCTCCCCTCCCCTTTCCTTTCTTTTCCTTATTTCTTTTCCTTCAATACATTATTGACTCCTGGTAACTGTCCAAACAAGTCCCTGCAGTTTTCATGGCAATGTTTTTTTCAGAAGTAGTTTGATTTTCGGGCTAAATCAGGATTAGAATAATAATAATAATTTATTGAATTTATACCCCGCCTCTCTTCACCCGAAAGGAACTCGAGGCGGCACAATACAACAAATTAAAACAATCCTATACAATAAAACATATCAAAATCACATTCATCAACA
>JANHGC010003480.1:77114-88026 GCA_027560395.1 Boaedon fuliginosus
AAATAAATAAAATAAATAAATAAAATAGATAAATAGATAGATAAATAAATAAATAAAGAGGAGAGGGTGCCAGGGGATTCAGAAGGCCCGCAAATGCTGTGGCACAAATATACTTCTTTTTTAAAAAAAAGGAGCAACGCCAGGTAATCAGCTAGTTTTATTATAAAGTAGATAACTCTTGCAAATTACCTAACAATAACAATACCAGAGTACCAGAGTTTCTATGGATGGAAGTCTGTTGTTAACATTACAATACAAACATCAGAGTGGAACAGACTGGGTGGTTATAAGTGTTGCAGAGGTTCAGCAAAAGGACTGATGAGTCATTCTTTAATTATTTAGCAGAACGGCATGAATGTTTGTATGTTGAGCCAAGAAAGCCCATGGTTTATCTCTTTAGGTTATTGATTGACCTGGTATTGATTTAAAACGGAGACAGTTGTTGAAAGGTGACAAATTTGCATCTATTAAAAATATACAGAGCAAAAGTTGGCAGGCAGCAGCTAGGATTGAAACAATGGTTTGAATACTTCTGTCTCCCCTTTCTGTAAATCACAGAAATTGAACAAAATGGAAACAAAGCAGCTATTTCTTTGCAGAGCAAATTACACAGCTATCTCCACTGATCTGGATGAGAGGCTAAAGCTTCCCCTTGATATGAATCTAAGCCACAGTTTGTTTGACTGCATTTGGAATGGATTTTATTCATTCCAATTGGCTATCTTCACCCAAAATGTAATGGCTTACTGCATTATAAGTATCTAATATTTATTACTGTACTTACTGTTTAGGAATAACAGCAATGAATAAAAATAGTGACTAGTATTATTCGTTACTTAAGGTTGGACCTGCATGGGGTAAGTAGCCGCTTGGTGGCCTTCAATACCACCAGCTCTGCTATACTTTTGGTCTGACTGCAAGGATGCATTGTTATAGGTCTTCATCTAGAATGAACAGTTCTAGTTGGTGGGTGTGTGAGAAGAAACAGCTCAAAATTGTAGGGCACTTCAGTGTTGGCATGTTGCAGTATTCAGCCTTTTTTCCTCTTACAATTCAACATCTACATAAAGCCACCAAAAGAAGTCCCCTTTTAGAATGGGGTGAGGTAACATAGTATGCAAATGATATGGCTGTCCTACTGCAGGCCAATAAGGAGATGCAGTCAAAATCTTGTTTCAAAATCAAAAGGCTTAAATTTAATCCCAGCAAGATAAAGAGGCCTGGTTCATAAGCTTCAGCTGAACAAATGCTCTTGTCCTCAGATGTAGCTTCTATCTGCGATTTCAGTACAAGCTGTGGGCCCAGGAGATCCTCCCTAAGGTGTACACCTACTCCTTTAGACCTGTGCCCCATCCAAAGCAATCTCTGAAGTAAATGATGCAGGAGTTTCTGACCAAATAGTAATTTTGACTTGCTGAGATTCATCCTAAAATTGTTTTTCCACATCCTTCACAGCTGCCAAACCCAAGGTCAGGGTTTCCACAGCATCTATGCTTTAGCCTGGGATAGCAATATATATTCAAGTATCATCAGCATACGGACAACATTTCATCTCAAGTTGGTGGATGGTATTTCTCATTGGCTTCATATGACTGTAAAATGAATCCAAGTGAATATGAGCAATTTTAACTGTGAAGAACTTTGAAGAACTGTCATGGCAACCAGCAGGATCATTGTCCCAAATTATTCCTTCCCACAGAGAACTAAATTAACCTGAACAGGGTCCCTGAATATAAGTCTGCAGATAAAATAAGAGCAGAAAAATAAGAACGTTTTGTCATTCTTGACACCACCATTTGGTAGGCTTGGAGTTGTAGCTGTGATTAGTTAAATGCACTCCCTTTTTCCATTGTCACTCTGGGAGTCACTTCACTTATTCCATTTCCTTGTGCCTCTCAATAAATGAAGGAAAGTCCAGTATCAAGATATAGAAAGTGGTTATTCAGGAGCAGACACTTTTAATGCTCTTAGTCATCTTCCTATTCTAGAAGGTGGTAAGGCTCATGCAGAAATGTCTGATGGATCATTGTGTATATCCTCAAACAACAAGGCAGCTCTGCTAGACAATGTCAATGGATCCATCACCCTTACAGATATCAGGCATGACCATTATATGTAGCTTTACCAAAAGTGATGTTACTGTGACAAATCATCCAGCATCAGTTTTTAGAAGAACACTAGGTCTAGCAAATGATTACCTGTGTAAGCCAAAGCCAGGTAATTTGGGATGAGCCCATGGACATTATAGTACCATGATATAGTACCATGAGACCATGAGATGAGCCCATGGACATTATAGTACCATTGCTGGAATCACCCCAACTAAAATTCAGATGCCTATAAAAAGCCACTCCAAGAAACAAGTTGGGAAGTACACCAATACTGAAGTACACCAATACTGGTCTAATTATTCTTAACAATAATAACTGGATTTATTTGGTTAAATTGTTTATACACAGTAAGCCTGCCCAATGGCAATTAGCAAAAGAACAAAGAAACAATGAAGATACAATTAAAAAAACACGCATAAAATCAAACAAACAGAAAATTAATACTTCAGAACAATATATCAAAAAGTGATATATTATACAAAATGCAATAGGTTGACAATTAAAATAAAATTGGGTGTGGCTCATTTATTCGATGCATCTAATAAATAAAAGCACATTTTAAAACATGGTTAAAAAGAAATATGCTTAACTGATGGGGAAAAAACATTCCTGAGTATTGGTGTAGTCACTGAAAAGGTCTTACCCCAAATGATTCCAAGCAAGCATCTGTCTGAGGGAGCATTGATGGAAAGCCTTTGTCTCCATGGTCCAGTGACGGTGAACCTTTCGGGCTTAACATGTCAAAAATTCAGAAAATGCCTAACAAAGGCTCTGTGGCATGTCACCCCCTCTCCACAACCAAAGGGAAACAATTCTTTACATATTCATTTATTTTTTTAAAAAAATATACAGTCCAATCACGTGTGTGATTCTCCAGGATCTGTCACACGTGATTTACCTTCAAGGAGTGCCCTCTCTGTGTTGACAGGCCTTTCTGAGGCAGCTTACGGATCACATGAGGCCTTCATTCTTTAAGCAGCTTTGGGGAATGGCTTCTGCAACCTCTGAAAACTGTGCAAAAACAGGACCCGTTCTTGCATGATTTTTGGAGGCTCCACAGACTACTCTCACATAACTTCTGGACTCTGTGCAAAAGCACACCCATTCTCACACAACCTCTGAAAATCATATGAAAGCACACCCCATTCTTGCATGATTTTCAGAGGCTGCAAAAACCGCACAAAAGCATATTCCAATCTCACACAACTTCCAGACTCTGGGTAAGAGTGCACCCCATTCTCACATGGCCTCCACAGCCTTCAAAAATCACAGAAAAACAGAGCACGCTTTCAAGAATAGTTGTTGTCGGATGTTGGTGAATACTGGTGTATCACCCCAAAGGTTTGTCACCACTGCCATAGACAATCACTTAAATGCCCATAGCAAACGCATTGGATTTTTTACCATTATACATGCTGGAGGTTTCTGAGTTATTTCTAATCATTTGTTAGAAAACATATTACAGTACAAACTGGTACTCTGTACCAGTTCAGTAACAAACAAATTTTCAAATAGAATAAAGAAAAGATTAATGTCTAGCATTTGATCTAATGTCCTTCTCTCTATATAGTCACCATCTGTAAATTATGAGCACCTTGATCAGGTTGATGGTGCAACTGGACCGACTAGTTTCTTTAATGTGTAATATTTCAAAGTTGTGATGACTCAGATTAGATTTAATCAACACCAATTTGCATCAATGTCCATTCAGATGTGTCCATGCAATGTTTAGCATTGTTGAAATCTACTGAGACTATTAAAAATGCTCACTCCACCCATTCTAGAAAAACTAACTGTAAGAAGAGAGTACTGTAAGCATTCTATATTTAGCAGTTTATTGCTGTGCAATGAAGCTGTAACTGGTTACTGCAATTTATGGTTTATCTGCAAATCTCAATTTTTATAAACAGGCTGCTCTGTTTTGCAAACTAATGAAAGATATCTACAAGATATATATGAGATCAAGCCTTCTGGATTGCAACATTCCATCTTAGCTATGCTATTCCAGCCTTGACTTGAACAGCCTCATCACTAGTGAGTTTAGGTGGGTGGTTGAAATATTTTTATTTTTAGCCATGCTTTAATTTTGCTGACAACTGCTTCCTACTAATGTTATAATATATGAACTGTCCTTTTAATCATAAGAGGATTATAATGCGTATTGTTTTGGAGAAGACCTCCAAGATCCCTTCCAATTCTGGTATTCTGGTATTCTGTTGTTAATACGATGGAAGAACAAAGTGGGGGAAATTAAAGCCTTCAATGACTTCCATAAATCACCATTTTTTTCTTCCCCAAGGCCCAGGACAGCGTTTATGTTAGAAGTCTGCATGCACACATGTGTACCTCTGTTCATATTCTATGACACAAGCACATATCCATTCACACCCACACATAACTATATACAGATACACAGACACAAATGTTAGTCCTCTCCATTTCAGCAAGCCGGAGCAAAATCACTTGGCGGAAGAGAGCAGCAATTTCTCTCTTCTTTCTGGCTCCGCTTCTTGCAACATGCCGTTTCCCCTTGGAAGGTATCCAAAGATTTTGAGCAGAATTGCTGGAGAAGCAGGGAAGGCAGAATCTTATCTTTCTCTATCTAATGATCCTGCTCAGGTTGCTTATTATGACTGTTCCCATCTATTTCCCCTTACCAGCTGTAATACCACCCACTAAGGTTGAGAATAAGTAAATATGAAATAAAAATGCCAGTGGAATATAAAAAGAGGTGAAAGGCAGCAGAAAGTAAACATATATCTTTCTACAGTAAAGCACGAGCAACTCCAGTGCATAATAAATAATCTTTTCTCTTTTAGAAAAGTATAGTTATAGCCCCGTAAATAATGTATCTATGACACTAGATAGACAAAGCCACTTTTAAATTTATAGACATTATATAGTATTCAGTATAATGAGATTTAACCTACTGTTTATTATTTAAGATGTAAAAAGTATTGCTTTTGGATAGTTAGTATTAGGTAACTAAGTAGGATCAGATGACCAAAATTATGGTTAAAAGTTAAAATGAGGTTTTATGGCTCAGATTTTTTTGTTGCTATGGTCTGTGATTGTGTATAGAAGTCTATTTTTCCCAGTGTAACTCTTCCAAACAGCTCAAATTAACCTTTATATATTCGTTTTTATATTCTCCAGAACTCCAGTTGGATTTGCAAAGTATTTTTTAATGAATAGTGATGATCTTGAGAAGCAATTATAGGGTAATTGTTCCAAACTTAAAACATATTCACATTGCCCATTTTGTCAGAATGGCTCACCAATGGTTTTTGAAGGGCAGAAATGGAGGATATTATCCTCTATTAATCTCCCATTCACTGTCAAAAAAATCCAGGGTAATTTTTTCTGCTCCACTTCTGAAGTCCATAGTCCATATCAAAACATCTTGCATAGATTATCAGTTGATAGAAGCTAACCCCAGCAGTTCATTGGCTATTTAACAGAAGCAGAAACATTCCTTCTGTTGAATCAATGCTTACCACAATTCTACTAGTGTTTGGAGTTACTTATACTAAAATCCTCTAATAGCACGATGGTTATAACCTTTGCCTTGGAAAACACAGTATTGCTAGTTTGAATGCCACCAGCAATGATTTTTTTAAAAAAAAACTTAGTGTTTTTCTGCTCCTGAGCTTCCTCCTTTTCTATGCTTTTTCTAAAATAAATAAACTCCAGTGGTGCACTGCTTCATCACCTTTCAGTCACCTAAAATAGAATGGTTTCACACGCACATACACAGCATGTCCCAAATAGCTTATACTGCTGGTTGTTTGAGCTCTTTGACAGCTGAAGGTGAAACCCTTCTATCTTCAGTGACTGGAAAAGTGATGAAAATATGCACGGTTGAACTTAGAAAAGAAAACCACAGAGATAGGAAACAAGCAAAAAAAAACAACCCAAAACTTTAACAACAGCAACAAAATTGTCCTGGATTATGAACCAGCAACCATGCAGTTGATAAGGCAATTATTATAATCATTGTGTTATTACAGCATTCTTAGTAAAGAGAGCTCTAAAAAACATTTTTTTTCTCTTGCTCAATTCTGCCCATTCTCAGAGACAGTCATTAAAAAGCAACAAACCAGTGAGAAGAAATGAAAGAAAAACAAACCTGTTCTTTGTGTGGATCTATGTGAATTATTGGGATGTGGGGCTCAGTGGATAAGATGCTGAGCTTGTCGATCAGAAAGGTCGGCAGTTTGGCGGTTTGAATCCCTAGTGCTACATAGCGGAGTGAACTCCCGTTACTTGTCCCAGCTTCTGCCAATCTAGCAGTTTGAAAGAATATAAAAATGCAAGCAGAAAAATAGGGACCACCTTTGGTGGGAAGGGAACAGCATTCCATGCGCCTTCGACATTTAGTCATGGCGGCCTCGTGACCAAGGAGACATCTTCAGACAGTGTTGGCTCTTCAGCTTTGAAATGGAGATGAGCACCGCCCCCTAGAGTCAGGAACCGACTAGCATGTATGTGCAAGGGGAACCTTTACCTTTACCTATGCGAATTTTGATGCTTTAATTTTTCCCATATAAAACAAAACGATTGGCAATTCCTTTCCTGGAATAAAAAGATGGGAAAGAACAATAGCATGGAAATTGTGAAAGGGGAGGACATGGTGGATACTGTCTGTCTAGACTGAGTACCTTGCAAACTGTTGCCCCAAAGTATCTGATTGTGGAGAAGATTTTATTTAACCAGCTTAGAGTCAAAATATCATGAGCTATTAATATAGGATCAGCTTAAACAGTGAATATAGGTGTCAGATTTCCAAGTAAAGTTCCCCATTGTCATTTAGCACTAAGAAACAAAGTTTATCCAAATAAGAATTTATTTAGAAAAGTCATGTTGGCACACATGGAAAAACCCGAATCTGAAGTTCCGGGTTTTTCCTTCCCCAAGTCAAAATCAAAGATCTGTCCCCCTACACCCACCAGTTGATCACATGGTCCAATCAACTGTCACCCCATTGGTGCCAATTCTTCAGATCTACACTTCCAGGTGCAGGCTAACTCTGACCTTGACATATAGAGGAATTTTATTTCGTCTATTCTACCACACACAAAGAATTCCACCCTTCCAATTTCCCAGGCTCTAATTTTGGCAGACTAGAAATAACTATAAACTTGAATATATGGCTTCTGGATCTGACAACAGGTAGTCCTTGCTCACCAATTCATTTAGTGATTGTTCCAAGTTACAACAGCACTGGAAAAAGTGTCTTACAAATGGGCCTCAGGGTGACGACTGTCGTAGTGTTCCACCAATAACGTAATCACAATTTGGGCACTTGGCAACCAGCTCACACTTAATGACAGTTAAGTAATTTTTTCTCCATATAATCGCAAGTCATAATAAGATTGCTAGTGGAGATTTCTAAACTTGGTCAAAGTCGAGTGACTCTCGTAATTTGGTTAAGTTTTAAATTCCCATTCAGCTGCAAAATGAATACAAAAAAGAAATAGAGAGTCCTCCCTTATGTGCATTTTGGCCCAGATTTCTTTCCTCCCCCTCTTACCTAGAGATCTGAGCTGCAGACAGCACGCATAATTACCTATTTCTTCCTTCTCACTGCAATTTGTGCTGGTTGGAGAAAACAGATAATTATTATCTTTCAAGCATATTGGAACTAAGGTCTATATGTGAATGGAACAATCTCTGAGCTGCTGACCATTACATGTCCATATCCTCTTTACGTTTCTTCCTCTAAGCCTCAAAATGGCACTGCCAGGCCAAATCCTCTGATAGAGCACTAAACTGCCATAGCAAGGCAAAACACATTTATAATGAGAAATACCATCTGTCTTCCTTTCTCATGCTATTTGAAATATCTGTGCAAAGACGCAGAGGCTATATTTCACACAGGCAAGTATTCTGTCAGCAGCAATCCTGCAAAAGGTCAGTCCTCCAAAATTGCTAATCTCTGACTGATTGTGTAGGATGTAGCACATGGCAAAGCTTTGCAATTAAGGACAATCATGAATGTGACATGTTTAAATGTTGCATGATTCATTGTCTTACGGATTCCCCATTTATGCTTCAGCCTGAAAAATGTTGAGTTCTTAATATTTATAATGCATCAATAGAAGAAACTTTGTTCTCATTCTCACCAGATTCTGACAATGAAAAAAAATTCAGTTTATTGCATGTGACAAACTTGCATGGAGAAAAATCTACAAGAAACCTTTTTTGGAAAATAGAAGCTTTTGAACCAATGACTAACAGGAGAACTCAAAGGGCTAAGAAAGACATTGTAATGGAATGTATGAATGACCTTGGAAAGAGAGAAAGAGATGCTGCCTAGGAAACAATCAGACAAGAGAGTCAGAAGCACCCAGTGGCTTAAGAATGGGAGAAAGCAACTTAGAAAGGACCAAGCAGTTAAAAGCAAAGGCAAGAAATTTACATCTTCAGACTTGGAAGATTCTGCTAATATAGCCTAACAATCAAATAGAATTAGGTCATCTAGTCAGGTTTCCTGTTTGATTTGCCTGGGAAGACTGCAGAAACACACTTGGTTATATATTTATATATCAGTATATCAGAATAATCAACCACCAAAACTTTTGTTTTGAATCACTGCCTTTCAACATTCACCTCAGAAGAATGAGAGCGAGCAGGTACAATTACATCAGGTCAGAAAGTGCTCAGGAGGGGCAACGGAAGTACAGTATGACCAAAGGAAGGGGAACAGAAATGGCAGCTGTGCTATAGGGAATTATGGGAGTGGCAGTCCAACATGTTATGGGACCGTCTTTTGGAAGTTTGGTGTAATATTTCCAAGATAAAATATTATAGGCCAATATTGTGCCTATTTACAAAACTGCATCTGACACTTGCCCACTAAGTATTGGCGTATCAGCCTCTTAAGTATAATAAGTAAACTAGACATTTATACAATAAATTAGTTGATCGAATAGACTTACACTAGAGCATGTACCAGCAGATGAGCAAGGAGACAGGAGTTCTGGACACTCCATATATGGATACTGTATATATGGACACAACCTTATTCTTTAACACCTGGCTGAAAAATACACATCCAGGCCACATTCATCATTATATAGTGCATTTATTGATTTCAGGTCCGCATTTGAAGTAGTTCCCAGAGGAAGGCTCTGATCTAAGCTTCTGCGTAGAACCATTGACAGATGCCTATCATGCAGCATGCAAGGCCACTACAGCAATGAGATTCTAACCTATAGAGGAGTAAGCAAGTTAAGGATGCATTTTAGCTCCTCTGCTGTTTTAATCTACTTATTTATTTATTTATTTATTTGGATTTATACCCCGCCTCATTTCCCCGATCAAGGGGAACTCGAGGCGGCTTACAACAATAAAAATACAATGATATATAAAATGTAAAACATTACTAACTACAATCACACAACCAAACAACCAAGGGGGGGAGTACATTACTTCCAGGCCTCCCGCCAGAGCCAGGTCTTAACGGCTTTACGGAAGGCCAGTATTTCACACAACTGCTTGTTCAGCCTCCATCCTTTTCGTCTCTGCAAACCCTATGCCATGAATTATCTACCGCCATTTTTCCCCTCCTGGAGGTCAGGATACTTGGCGAGTACGCCATTCGCCCTGGGGAGGGGTTAACATGACCTTCTTGGTCTCACGCATCTTATCCAGGTTCTAACATCAGGCTCTAACGGGACCTACAGGGAGCCCTCAACATACGGCCAAAACGGAGGGCAGAATTTCCGCGGTTGAGCAGGGGCGCCGTTAAGCGAGTCGCAGCCCATTCTGTGACCTCTTCGTGCCGCCGTTCTAAGCGAGTCAACTTGCAGCTGTTAATAATCTGGTTGTTAAGCGAATGTGGCTTTCCCTGTTGGAAGCTAGGTGGAAAGGTCTTAAATGGGAGATGGGGTGACCCCGGGACACGGCAATCACAATAAATATAATAAATACATAAGAGATACGTGGCAACCGCCAAGGGTCCGAATTTGGATCCCGTAACCGCGGGGGAGGCTGCAATTCTCCAGCGCAAGTCCTGACTGTAACTCACTTTTCCCGGTGCCGTTGTAACTTTGAACAGTCACTAAATGAACGGATGTAAGTCGAGGACTCCACGTACATTATCAACGTACCTTGCCCATGGCACAAAATAAAGTCAATTTTTTTTTTTGGTTTAGGATAGGAAGGAAGGAACCCGGCAGCGATTATTTTGCAATGCACAATGGAGAACTGAATTCTGCAATCACCCCACAAACTTGCAAAATTACATGACAGCGTTTTCCTCAGCACAATATGTAACTGGGCTTTTTTTAAAAAAAGCAAAACAAAACACAACAGAAAAAAACTTTCTAATCGTAAAGCTCCGCAAGTCATTGTATTTTTTTTTAAACAATAATGACTCGGCAAATGCGCAGTTTCTGAAATTACAAGGAACTTTACAAGTTAAAGTGGTTTTCCCCCCACTCCCCGTCCCCCCCAGAGAGATGAAGGTTTGAAACAGATCTCTGGGAACCACCCTTTTTTTCCTGGGAGCAACAAATTTCAAATGGATTTTATTTATATTTTTTGGGGTGGGGGTGCTTCCAAAAGCCAGCAGAAGTTGTGATGGTGAGACGAAGGCATCTTATTTGCACGCCCAGGGAAGGAACTCCTCACACGCATTTTCAATTATTCTGAAGGTTTAGTGTTGACTTTATTTATTTATTTATTTATTACATTTTTATGCCGCCCAACTCCCAAAGAACTCTGGGCGGTTTACAACATAGATAGCAATAGCACTCAGATGTTATACACTGCTTATCAGAGCTTTACAACACTCC
>JANHGC010003482.1:10689-23546 GCA_027560395.1 Boaedon fuliginosus
CTTTTACTGCCCAAACCTGAAGGTGCTTTGAAGCCTTCCAGGATGCGGCGATTTCTGCAGTAAGTACAGAGGGGGTGAAAAAGAAAAACAACAGCGTCGTTAAAATTACGTTTGCTCGTCTATATCTGCAGATTTACATTTTGGGGTTTTGCTCTTCTCGGTCGAATTCAAGTAGCTTTTAACGCTTCAGTGCTCAAGTCGGACCAGGTTTAAGATCTACAGAAAGAAATGGGGCTCGCTCCAACCTATAGGAAAGGGCTGCATGACTTTAAGTATGTGCTTTTTTTTACTCAACTTTAAAAATAAAGTCTTGCTCTTAACAATGCCACTTTTCACATTTTCAAGAATTTCCATTATATTCTTTCACTACTTTGAGGTCCCTGAAATTGAATCAAATGCAAATATGGGGTCATACTACCTTCCTGGTTAGGTATTTATGACAACTACTTACAGGTGACTTTCATTTGACATTTAAAAATATGGGAAATATGTGAGGTCTTGTTTGCCCTTTTAAAAAGAATGTGGGTAATTATGTTTGCTATAGAACAACATGGTCAGAAGCTTTGGGGAGATTAGTTCATGCTTGAAACTGAAAGCATATGCTCATACATTCACAAAAATGCCTGCTGTGGGATACTTGCCTATGCAGAAAATGTATAGCTTTTTGCACATGGCCCATAGGTAAAGACCCACTAGAAGGCAGACTGACCACCTAGGATCCAATGGAAAATTTTGAGATCAAAAAGCATTTAATATGGTAATAGACTGATGCTTTATAGCATACAGTAACAGATTTGTATTTTTTTAAATTTAAGAATGGATGAGGCATTGGGAACCAAAGGAGATATCCAGGGCATGTCATATTGGTATCCAGGGGCACTGTACTGTCTATCAATGCTTTATTAGATTCATTAAATATTTGTAAAAGACAAACCTAAAACAAAAGCAGAGGGAGAAGAATCATCTTTCAAACAGTGACATTCATGCATTCATATTTTATGTAGTAACTAGCTGATTACCCGGCCTTGCTTGTTTTTTTTTTTTTTTAAGAAGTAGTTTGTGCCACAGCATTTGGTGGCCTTCTACAGCCCCTGGCACCCCCTCTCACATCTCTGCTCTGGCAAGGCCGTCTTTGGGCCAAGGGTAGGCCAGCTCTGAGGAAAGTCAGCCAGGGTTTGACAGTAGCACTGGGCCGCAGCCGTTTACGGGCCTTCTTAAGCCCCTACTGCCCCTCCCACATCCCTGCGTCTTGGGCCTGTTGCCGCTATGGCAAATCTGGAATTTATATGTATAAAACATGGCGCCTTAGAGGTTTGAATATGGTGCCTCAGTCAGTTTGAAAACAGCACATGCTCTGTAGAGAGAAGCAATTCTGCACACGCTCAGTAGGGAGTTGTTGCTTGTTAACGAGGTCAAAAAGGACATCTACCATTTGGAGACCCTGACAGTGCTTTTCTTACTACACTTTTCTATCTATATGCAAAGTTTGAGGTAGATTGGTCCAGAACTGAAAGTTTGTATAGAGCACATAGAAACACACATCTGCACCCCATCTCTCTTTTATAGATATAGATTATAACATTAGTGAATGTACAATATGAAAGAACCATTATATTTTTAAAGGTGAAAATAGCATAGTGTGAATGCTCAGGAAATCATATCCCCGATTAGGAAGATACGATTTGAGATATTTGCCATACTGTGTTAGATTACATAGAAAAGAAGTTCACATTTTTATTGATTCAACTTAAAGCCAACTCATAACAATATTTACTTGTCTGTATGAGACAACAGTGGGTGGTCCTTTGGAATTATATGTTGGGCTGGATTGGTATCAGCAGAATTTATTGTTGACTGCATAAGTTAATATAGAATAACAATAGATCAACAGTAAACGTGGAACATCCTCACATTATAGGGCATGCTGGAGTTCCATGACTAAAACTTCTCTCCCTAAGACTTGCTGACCCCAATAATGTCTCAGTGAAGCTTCTAAGATAGAGATTAATTTGTTTACCTCAGCTCATTCTGTATGATGATATTAGGAAATGGGAAAGAGTTCCCTAAAGTGTTGGAGGAAGACCTAGTTATCCTTCTGGCCCATTAAGGTATCTGTACCAGACTGTACGGAAATGGAAGACTATATGTACTTATATTGCAGTAAATCTAATTGAGTTTAGTTCCTTTTAATGAATTCAGGTAAATATTTATAGAAGTAGTCTTATTCTCCTTTGCTTCTTCTCTGGATATCTCCAGTGAAGAACCATTCTACCCATGGAGAGATTCCAGACAACTGAGGATCGGATCCTGATTTTCCAGAGTGCTCACTTATATAGGTGTATATTGAAGATATTCAGTACTTTTATTTGGATGGGACGAGGATACTGCCAGACAACCATGCTCATCACTTTAAGATAGAGGCATTTTCCCAAAACTGGAAGTAGACTTTGCTTTCATTCATATTTTATGTAGTAATTATAACATTAGTGAATGCACAATATGAAAGAACCATTATATTTTTAAAAGTGAAAATAGCATAGTGTGAATGCTCAGGAAATCATCATATCCCCAATTAGGAAGATACTTTCAACCATATTATTAAAAATAGTAAAAATATTTTATTAGAAAGACTCTTCTATTTTGGGTTTCATTCCATATAGGACTTTTATCCCAAAGGTATCTTTCTATCAATGGATTACCATGTGTGAAATAGGTTCTCCTCCCCTCTAAAACTCACTGCACTTCTAAAATTGGAGAGAGGGAGGAATTTTGAGGCAGATTTGAAGGGGCAGAATAAAGACAAGTGAGGGGAATTTATGCTTACATAACACTGTGTGTCACATATCCTTTTTGAGAAAGATCAGAAGATCTGTGGTAGTAGAATGGCCTTTGGCTTCCTCTAATACACTCTTATTCGCATTAGGGTTAAAAAATAAATATATGTGAAAATATTAATACTAATAGATATGCTAGGAAGTCAACTAAGTGATTATATTTACTATAAGAAATCTAATATAAGATAGTAAATAGGTTTACTGCATTGCAGGGAAAAGGGAGCAGAAGTTGTATTATGTTCCGTTTCATTAGATTAGTTTCCCAAATCATTTTTACCTTGCTTTCTTGTTTTGGTAAACTCCAGATACTCTAAATAACAATACTTACATGTTTAAGATGAAATTAAAAATGATATATTTCTACTATATATTACTTTGAGGAAGCATTGTGAAGTGTTCTGTTAACTGAAAACTGCTTTTAAAATCTAAATTAATTAGATTTTAATTTAATTAATTTAAAATTTAAATACTAAAATAGGTAAACATAGGTAAACATTCACAGAAGACAGCTCTCAGACATAACATTTATATGTTTCATTCTATTTAAATCAGGCATAGTACAGTATTAATCTATAGAAAGGCTGGGAGGCTAAAGTACAACAGAAGGATGTGAACAGCATAGGCTCGGGTATGTACATACCGGTAATACTGAAAACATTGAAAAAAGAACACAAGAAAAACATATTACCTTATTCTAAGAACACTTCAATTGAGGATGAAAAAAATGAAGGATTGAAGAAGAAAACACTTGCTACACAAGAAACTTAGTGAAGATCTGAAAACAATAAAAGGATGCATACAAGGTATGGATACATAACGGTGTGCTAGAACTGTAAAAATGGAGTGAGAAAAATGGAAAATTCAGACTGAGATAAAGTTGGCAAAGTATGCTAAGAATAACAAAAACGACTTATTTAGAAATATTTGAAAGAAAAGGAAGGAAAGCAAAAGAACTAATATACCCAAAGCAGAATGACTCAGCTCCTATTTTCCTTCACTTTCTCCAACAAGAAAATTCTACTACAAAATTGTGAAAAGCAGGATCAAAGCTTTAAAATGCTAGGGCTATGGTTGGGAAATACTTGTTTATTAACAATATGTTTTAGCTATCCAGGATAAGATGAATTGTATTATAAAAAGCTGAAGAAACTAAGGATGAGCCTTTCTGCATAACTTTGAAAAACCCTGGACAATGGATGAAGTATTGGATGACTGGAAGGAGGCAAATGGAAAGGTTGCATAGCATATCATAAAGAGATGGACCTTTTGCTATCTATTGTTCTGTCTATCTATCTTTGTATAGCTGCCCATGTCACAAAGTACACA
Source organism: Boaedon fuliginosus (assembly GCA_027560395.1). Classification (NCBI taxonomy): domain Eukaryota; kingdom Metazoa; phylum Chordata; class Lepidosauria; order Squamata; family Lamprophiidae; genus Boaedon; species Boaedon fuliginosus. The sequence continues at coordinate 14,850 of JANHGC010003482.1, forward strand.
ACACTTAATTTTAAAAAACCATATATACTTTTAAAAGAGTCACAATTTAAAAGTAACTATTAGAAAGATACACAAAACAAGAGATGATGATATTAACCACAATAAGGGATCCTGAGACCCCCAGGCCTGATAACATAGTCAAGTGTTGAGGGGCTTGCAGAATATGGAGAGGGGAATGTCACTTTGGGGGGTGGAGGGAGAAGATTCAAGAAGGTGGGCATCTCCTCCTGGGCCCCAGCAGATATATTTTCTTAGCAGGTGAGACCTGCAGCTTTCTCTGGCATGTGAAGGGGTGGGCAGATATAATTGTGGAGAGGCAGTCCCTCAGATAACATGGGCCAGTGACATAATGTATAATGTTACTGGAAGCCAGAATGTTTTTTAGGCATTTTCGTCAAGATTGTCAAAGTTGGATTTGTCAAGAAACTAGTCTAATCTTATTTTCTGCTTAGATAACTTATAAGATCATTAGAGATGTAATGTCTGTCTTGTCTGTTTACAGTTCTATTTACACCATGCATTCTGAATAACAAACCTGTGGTCCAGATGTCCAATGGAAAGGTCCAGTGGAAAGGTTGCTTACCTTACTCAAAAAGTATACTCAAACAAAATGAACTTCAATAATTTTTCAGACAGAGATACTGAATGGGGTGCTATAAGTTCAGTCTCAGATTCTCTGCATTATTAATTATTGAAATGAAGCAGTGAAAAGAATACTTATCAGACATGCAGATGACACAAAATTAGGCATCTGGTACCCTAGAACAGCAGCCCCTAACCTTTTGGCCATCAGGGACCAATTCCATGGAGAGAAGTTTTTCCGTGGACCAGAGGGAACATTGTTTCGTGTGCTGCCTGCATCCGATGGATGGGGCTTCACTTTTTTGCGCAGCCCAGTTTCTGCATGCCAGGGACCAATGCCGGTCCATGGACCAGGGTTGAGGACCCTTACCTAGAATCAAAAATAAAATTATCTTGATGAGCTGGAGAAATGGACTGACCGTAATGGATGGAAATTTAACAGGGACATATGGAAAGTTGTTCAATTATAAAATACAAATCAAATGCACCAAAAGTTTAATGAAAATTTGGAAATGTGAGCTGAAAATACAAAGAAGCAAAATGGGAAATTATATATTTAAGAACCACATAACGAATGCACAACAGGGATGGGTTCCTACTGGTTCTCTGGTTACCCACTTAGTGGGCGTGCTTACCGATCGCCTGTCAAACGCACGCTGCGCGCGATTGATTTCAAAATCTTCGTGGTGTTCTGCAAGCACTCTGATCCAACAGCAGCGAACCGGTAGGAATCCATCCCTGATGCATAAGTATAGAAGTAAACATCTACCTTGGCAATAGTACTTGTGAGAAAGATCTTGGAATAATAGCAATAAACTGAGTATGAGTCAAGAGTGTGATTGCAAAAAAAACAAACACTTTATACATTAAGTGAAATATAGTTAACAAATTGAATGGAATAACTACTGCTTTGGTCAGACTCACTTTAAAGTATAAGATACAGTTCTGGATATCAGAGTCACGGTTATTGGTTATTTCACAGCTCCTGGAACAGGCATAAAGAAGGATAATAAAGATAGTCAAGGAACTAGAAACTAGGTATCATGAAGAGAAATTGAAGGTGCTGGGCCTATCTAGCTTTATGAAGAGAAGGCTGGCAGGAAATATAATGCCTTAAAATACATCACATAGCAGAAGATCTGTTACCCATTATTCAAAACTATAGAGCACGGAACAATTGATTTAAATTACAGGAAGAAATTCCTATTTTAAAAATCCAATAATAAGGGCAGCTCATCAGAGCAAACCTTTAAGCAGAGACTAGACAGTAATCTCTGTCTAGGTAATGTCTAGGAACCTTTAATTATGGATTCATGCACTGAGCCAGGGATTGGACTCAGTTGCCTGATTTGCCCTTTTCAATTCTATTATTCTAAGATGGCATTTTTAAAAAATGAAATTTATGAATCGCAGGAATTGAAAATATGTCACCTTCATCATTGACAGTTCTTTTTAATTCCTGTAAGTTCTGCCATTATTAAATCTTTCAAAGCTAGAGGAAAAAATGGGGAGAATTCTGCCCAATGAATCATTCCAATAATTATTCTAAAAGTTAAAGCAGAGGTAAATTGATGGTGTCAGCTTTTGCTTGGATTTGTGGTGTTTGTATTCCAAATGGCAGAAATGACTTTTCTTTAGCTCACTTTTATAGAGGGAATTGTTCACTTACAAAACGTATACACAATTAGTCAACAGCTAAGATCATTAATATAATAATGCATCTATACATTGTAATTACAATCTTAATATTTTTGTTCCATTTAATTATTTATATATTTTTATTAAATTAAATTAATGTATTATTTACTTCTGCTTGAAGGATCCTCTATAAAGTCAAAATCTCCATTCAGAAACAGGTCATTAAATATTCTGAGACATCAGTCTGACTACAATGCAGCCTATAGAATTGAGCCAGCAACTGAGAAAGCTAGGGAGAAAAGCAAGTTCACAGGATATCCTTGTTAAGGAAAAAAAAAGTTTCTGCACTTCCCAGTTGATTTGCAGAATTCCTGTCCAGCTCAGAAAACACAAAAACAGCTATTTCTGCCTGCTACATTTCCTTATTGCCAAGTAAGACAAGAATACATAAAGCACAAGCCACACAAAATACCTATATAGGATTTCTTTTCTTTCTCGTGTCTCTCAATTTTTATTTGGAGTTCTAGCCAAGAAATCTCCTTTTACCATGACTTTGGCCTGAGGCATTCTAATCTCAAAGAAACCTCAGCAATCTGGTCTGCAGATCATTAAGGAAGGAAGCAATAGTGATAGAACTGATCTTTCTTTTAAGCAGAGCAATCCTCTTTGGAGTTACTTTTCAACATTCATTTTAGCTTGTGACATGATTTCCCATTAATTTCTCCTGCCTACTTATTATTAATTCCGTTTTTGAGTACAAAAAACAATTTCAACGATGCTCATCTTGGCGTACTTGACCATCAGAAGCTCCAGCATCGTAAAACCACTTTCCCCCAATGTGCCTGCTACTTCCGTTTCCTCATCTAAAACTTCCCTATTGATTAATGTGTAACTCTTCAATATTCCTATTAGGCTTTATTTTATTTTATTTATTTATGTATTGGATTTATACCCCGCCTCATTTCCCCAGTCAGGGGAACTCGAGGCGGTTCACAACAATAAAAATACAATGATAACAATTTAAAACAATACTAAACAATCACACAGTAACTATCAACCAAGGGGAGGGTACATTAATTCCAGGCCTTCCGCCAGAGTCAGGTCTTAACGGTTTTACGGAAGGCCAGCAAGGTAGGAGTGGTCCTGATCTCTACTGGGAGTTGGTTGAGAATGCTTAGAATGCTTCTATTACTGTTTCATTGGGACTGCTTCTAATGAAAGATTAAGTCTTTTGTCAGACATGGTGTAATCTAGATGAACAGTCCCATGCCTATTATTCAGTAAGGTCTGTTAACACAGAGGAAGTGCTAGCAACCAATTTAGTTGTTTTAAAGGGGTATTAGTCAAATAACAGTTTGCCTGATAGTTATATATTATAGCCAATGTTACAAAAAAGTAAGTCTCTGGCTAACAATTGCTAGGGTGATAGCAATAGCACTTAGACTTATATGCAGCTTCACAATGCTTTAGAGTCCTCTCTAAGCGGTTTACACGCACGCACGCACACACACACGCACACACACACCAATTTTACCAACTTCAGAAGTATGAAAGGCTGAGTCAACTTTGAGCCGGTAAGGATTGAACTCCTCACAGTGAGCTGAATTAGCCTGCAATACTGCATTCTAACCACTGCACCATTGTGGCTCTTAATGATCCACATGGACTTCCCATAGAAAACTACTGGATTACTGTGAGACTAGTTAGGCTTTTCTAGGGTTCTATTAACCTTAATCACAAACAATAATAATAACTTTGTGTGTATTTTATATATGTTGTAAGGCATGATTAATGCCAGAGGTGGATCCAAATGATCTTTCAGTATTATCCACAAAGCAGAAGAATTGAGTGGATGATTCCTGTAAGGGAAGGAGAAATTCTCTGATCATTTGTCAAGGATATGATTTTTCCCTTAATGATGGAAATTACACTACAACAAGTAGTCCTCAACTTACAACCAAAATTGAGCCCAAAATTTATGTTGCTAAATGAGACATTTTTAAAGTGAGTTTTGCTTCATTTTATGACTTTTCTTGCCACAGTTGTTAAGTGAATCACTGCAAGTGTTAAGTTAGTAACACTATTGTTAAGTGAGTCTGGCTTCCCCATTGACTTTGTCAGAAGGTGGCAAAAGGGGATTACATGACCCAAGGACACTGTAACCGTCCTAAATATGAGTCAGTTGCCACTGTCTGAATTTTGATCACATGACTATGGAGATGCTGAAATGGTTGTAATGTGAAAAATGGTCATAAGTCACTTTTTGCAATGCCGTTGTAACTTCAAACAGTCACTAAATGAACATTGTAAGTCGAGAACTACTTGTACTGAAAACACTGTATGGCAAACATGGTGCCTTCTTTTGGAATTTGGAACTTTGAGAGGCTGTATGTACAGCTGAAAGAGAGATCATTCATATATTCCTATCTTTGTAACAAAATAAGTTCAAGAGCCTGACAAATCCCTGAGAATTTCTCCAAAATTCTCTCCTTCAAAAGGAATTCTAAATAAAATTCTCATTCATCAAATTTCATTACCCAGTGTGGGTTTAGAACACTGAAATCAGTGACCCCCCGGAAAAAAAAATCAGAAAAAGGAATAACAGATTGCTTTAATATCTGTTTCAGTGTATGATGCCTTTACTATGTTTATGGCTTATTTCTATAATAAGATATTTTCAGCATTTGGGGCAAGTAAAATATTGTTTCTGAACTCATGAGAGATGATGTACAGATTTCATTAAAAAATAATCTTCCCACAGAATGACGCTATTTCACAGTCCTCTTCCTCCAGTTTTTCAAAAATAGCATATTTAGTAACTAGGGAGAGTAATGGAATCAAATCAAAAGTTGATTATAAGCTATCATGTGGCAACCTTTAAACAAAGTTCTGTTATGCCCTAACCTACTTGTCTTCTTTTCTTCTCCCCTTGTTGCCTTCCAAGGAATAGGGAGCAAATGGTTCCATAAAACCCATTACTGTTACATAAAGCCATGGTCAATTGAATAACCACAGATATACACTATTTAAAACTGATTTCTTGGAATGGATAACAGATTTGATGACAATTAACCAAGTGTTTCATATGGTATAATATATTCTCTTTGTTTTAAATGAATCCCTGCTGTTCTTTTGAAATGATATGCATGTAGTCTGAGCAATTGTAAGCAATGGAAACTTTTATTCTCTTTGAAGGTTGTTTAAAACTCATGTCTTCTTCACTGTATGGAGCCAAGGAGCATCTTGCTCCATTTTATATTACTCTGCATTCTAGTGAACTCATCTCATCAACTCATGAAAGGATTGTTGTTGTTGTTGTTGTTAGTTGCCAAGTCGTGTCCGACCCATCGCAACCCCATGGACAACATGAAAGGATAAGCAAACTCATACTAGCAATGCCTTCTGATGATTTTGCCAGCAGCATTGGTGGAAAGTCAGGAACCCTAATTGCTTATAGGCACGAGAGTCTTTTTGCACTAGTATGAGTCTTGTGGCTTTTGAAAAGGTATTATGAGAAGGAGCCTTGCCAATAGGTACATGCATTATAGAGATGCAGAGTCATTGAGAGCCAGGCAGCATACAAATTTAAGTAAATACAGGAATGAGTTTGAGTGCCTCTTATTTGGTTGCAAATTTCCCACCAACCTGTAAACATTCTTAACAGAAAATTCTGACTGAGCAAAAAGTTCCCATTATAAATATATAATTCAACCAGCCTGCTCATTGTGTATGGACATATGTCTTTAATGCTGCAGTGGAACAGGATTTGTGAATGTTTCCATATACAGCTGAGTTCCTGCATAATATAAGAGGCGCAGTAATAACTTTTACAACTTTTACAATTAAAATTTAACTGTTTTAAAGTGTAATTATTAATCCTTTTATTTTCCTCAGCCAAAAAAGAGCAACCATACCAAGGATTCATACTTCAATTTAGACTGGATGTGCAGTCTTGCTGGGTCTAAATATATAGGATGTGTTAATTTGTACATGGACTGTTTGATTTTATAAACCAATGTGGTCCTTTTAATCTTCTTTTAGCTAAGGGAAAGTTCTAACTTTTTTGTTTCCATTTCAAATAAATTGTGTTGCTCTAGTATGCAAAAAGAAAAAAGAGAAACATGAAGAAACATGAAAATCCAGAAGAAACAACAAAAACATATCTCATTATTTAAACTACTGTTTGAACATTCAACCTAGTTTTTAGATCTTGAGCATATGAAATAATATTGGCAATTTTTTTTGTTCTGCTTATAGATAGCTGACTTAAATACAGGTAGTCCTAAACTTATCACAATGCAGTTACTCGGGAGTTAATGTGCCTTGCTCAAACAACCACAATCCCAATTCGCCCTATTATAGTCATTAAGTGACTAATTGTTAAGTGGATAGAGCAAATGAACTGCTCACTGAAGGTGGGCAGGCAGCTCCCCTTTGAGAACTGCAGTGCTGGGCTGGAGGAAAGATGTTCTGATCGTGAAAATTTAAGTTGCTTTTCTTCAGGCCAGCACTGTGGACAAAAAACAAATCTGTCCCAAAACCAAGGAGGATTTTATTTATTTATTATTTATTTATTAATTACACTTTTATGCTGCCCAACTCCCGAAGGACTCTGGGTGGCTTACAACATAGCAATAGCACTCAGATTTTATATACTGCCTATCAGAGATTTACAACACTCCCCAAGCGGTTACAGAGTCAACATATTGCCCCCAAACAATCTGGGTCCTCATTTTACCCACCTTTTTAGAAGGATGGAAGGCTGAGTCAACCTTGAGCCTGGTGAGATTCAATCTGACAACCTGCTGAACAAGTCAGCAGAGATAGGACTGCAGGGCTGCATTTAACCCCTGCGCCACCGAGGCTCTCTAATTCTCATTGTGCCCAGAGAGAGAAGTATCTGCCTCTACCTATTGAACTCCATCTCTAGGCCACCGCACCACTCCCAACACTATGCCAACACGATACATATGGAAGTGATAGCAAAGTGTTATCGAAAAGCATTCCCTATTGTCCCTCTGCTGCTTCTCCATGACTCCTTTGCCACCAAGAAATGTCCTCCAAGAAGCATCCACCTGGGTGGCAGTCAGGTTCTTCATTTCATCACCACCCCAACCCAACCTAGGCTATGAAATTATTATTTTTAAAAAATATATATCGGTGCCGCCTTTCTCGCTATCCTTTTCTTTCTTCCCTTCCCTAGCATTTCAGGTAAGAGAAGAGATAAAAAAAGGCTTTTTATGGGAACCAGGGCAATAAAACATCTTGATAGCCCTCCATGTTTCATCAAGCTGGTATCTCAGAGCACTGCAGGAGCATTTCTAAGTTTGCTTAGGTAGGGGATCGGAGACACAGGGTATAAATTATTCACCCTCTTCATCAAAGTAGCAAAAATAAATCCAGATCCCTTCCAAGATAGGTGAGCCCATCGCTTTGGATGAGTGGAAGATGGCCCCTTATTGAACTGAAATTGAGAAAAAGAGGTTAGATGATTTGGGGCAGGTAATTAGAGGTGTGTGGTGGAAGCAAATGGCTGGGTATATTTAGTCTGAATGTATTATTGATGGTGTCCTAACATCCAGCCCTTTCTTTGAGAATGCTAGGAGCTAAACAATAAATTTTAGAATACCCTTAGGGTTCTGCGTCCACTTTTTGGTTGCCATGATATAAAAAATGTTGAGACTCTGGAAAGAGTGCAGAGAAGAGCAACAAAGAGGGACTGGAGGCTTAACGAATGGTTGCAGGAACTGGATATGTCTAGTTTAATGAAAAGAAGGTCCAGGGGTGACATGATAGTGGTCTTCCAGTATTTGAGGGGCTGCCACGAAGAAGAGGGGGTCAAGCTCTTCTCTAAAGCACCAGAAGGCAGGAGAAGAAGCAACGGATGGAAACTGTCCAAGGAGAAGAAGCAACCTGGAACTACTGTAAGGATAAATTTCCTAATGGTGAGAGCAATTAACCAAGAGAATGCCTTGCCTTCAGAAGTTGTCCAGACCTTCCATCACCACCATCAGTATATAGGCCAAGCAAACAAGATGTTCCAATGTCTTCTTCACTTTTCCAACTGAAGGACCACTAGAAGATTTACGAGTAGCCCACGCCTTCTTCCGCCTCCAAAGAACGTGCTTCCCAAAACCTTCTGGGATGGCTACTGACCTTCCCCTCAGAAGGGGCTAGGGGGGGAAATTTAGGGTTTAAAAGGGCTGTGAGCAGGGGTGGGCTGCTGGGGGCTCGCGGGGGGTTTGGGCGATCCTCTTGCTAAGGGTCTTTCCAGTTCAGTGAACCCCCAAATCCCACTCCTGGCTTGCACCCTCCCCGAGGCTGAAAAACAGCCATGCTCACAACCAGTGAGGGTAAGTGAAGGTAAGTGCAGCCCACCTCTGGCTGTGAGATGTTTTGCTACTAAGAAATGTCCAATTCCCATTTATTCCCTTGATCCCTCTGAGGTAGCAGGAAGAAGAAGAAGGAAAAAACCTC
>JANHGC010003482.1:45557-57808 GCA_027560395.1 Boaedon fuliginosus
CTCAGTGACTGGAGTTGATGGATGAAAAAGAGAGAAGGATGACCTGCAAATCTAGGAAGAGAGAGAGAGAATGAGAGGAAGGGAGAGGGAGGGAGATACAGTACATAGGAAGAGAGGTGGGGGAGAGACAGACAGACACACAGAGAGAGAGAGAGGGAGGGGGAGAGATACATAGAGGGGGAGAGAGACAGACACAGAGAAAGAGATACAGAGAGGGAGTGGAGAGAGATATATGGAGAGAGAGGAGGAAGGGAGAGGGATAGATACAGCGAGAGGGGAAAGAGAAGGAGGGTGAGGGGAGAGAGATACATAGAGGGGGAGAGAGACAGACACACACAGAGAGATGGAAGGGGAAGATACATAGAGAGGAGGAAGGGAGGGAGATACAGAGAGGGGGAGAGAGAGATACATAGAGGGAGGAGAGATACAGATACAGAGAGAAGGTGGACATCATTTGACATCATTTTAGATGTCAAAATGGTTTTGTGGCTCCCGGTGTTTTTTTAAAACCAGTTCTCTGCTCTAATGACTGTCTGGGTAGGCATGGCTGGGACGAGGGTCATGTGACTGAGTGGGACTGAGTGTTGTCAAGTTGGCCACATCCACCCAGGTTTTGTGGCTCCCAGTGTTATCTTTTCTATGGAAAATGGATGCAAATGGCTCTTTGAGTGTTTCAGGTTGCAGGCCTTTGGTCTAGTCCAACCTACTGCTCATGCAAGAGACCCTATACCATTTCAGATAAGTGGCTGTCTAGTCTCTTCTTAAAAGCCCCCAGTGATGAAGCACCCACAATTTATTTATTTATTTATTTTATTCTATTCTATTCTATTCATACCCCGCCTCTCTTCCCCGGTCAAGGGGAACTCGAGGCGGCTGAATTTCTGAAAGTAAAGCCATTCCACTGGTCAGGAAATTTGTCCTTAGTTCTAGGTTGCTTCTCTCCTTGATCAGTTTTCATCCATTGTTTTTTATCTTGTGTTCTGGTATTTTGGAGAATAGGTTGACCCCCGTCTTCTATGTGGCAGCCCATCAAATATTGGAACACTGCTATCATGTCACCTCTAGTCCTTCTTTTCTCTAGATTAGACATACTCAATTTTTGCAACTGTTCTTCATGTATTTTAGTTTCTAGAACTTTAATCATTTTAGTTGCTCTTCTCGACACTCCTTCCAAAGGAGCATAATGTAACATAATAGCAATAGCACTTATATTTATATACCGCTTCACAGTGCTTTACAGCCCTCTCTAAGCAGTCTACAGAGTCAGCCTATTGCCCCCAACAATCTGCGTCCTCATTTTACCAACCTCAGAAGGATGAAAGACTGAGTCAAACTTGAGCCTGGTGAGATTTGAACTGCCAAATTGCAGGCAGTCAGCAGTCAGCAGAAATAGCCTGTAGTACTGCATTCTAACCACTGCACTACCAGAATTCATCATGTATATGTGTGCACACATACACAACTATATATGCAGGCATATATTTGTCTGTTTTTCTCCCACAACTCATTTGGTCAGCTTGCAACTTAAAATGATGTGAAATAAAGCAATATATACGAAGACATAAGGGCAGAAACAGCACAAGAGAGGAAGCAGGCAGATCTAGTTAGATTCCCATAGAGCTGTCATGAATCTTTTCTAGGGAAACTGAGAAATTAAAAAAAACCCTGAAAAATAAGCAATAAAAAACCAGCTGAACACCCCTCATGATCTTCTGAAACTGTAAAGAGGAGTGGCTAGTCTCCTGCAAGTTAAATTAAAGAAAAAAAATCAGAATACTGTCAAAATGGATTAGCATAAACAAGTGCCTTCCTCCATCCCATTAAATGCAGTTTAGAGCAACAGGTATCATTAGACGTACAAAGATGATCAATGTCCATCTATATATGACATATAATAGCGTTCCATGCACCTTTGGCATTTAGTCATGCCGGCCACATGACCATGGAGACGTCTTTGGACAGCGCTGCCTCTTTGGCTTTGAAATGGAGATGAGCACCACCCCCTAGAGTCAGGAACAACTAGCACGTATGTGCGAGGGAAACCTTTACCTTTACATGACATTTATCATTCATCAGTCCCTCTGCTTTTTGATATTTGTCAGGCTTTATTTTGAGGAATGTTTTAATATTGTTAACAGCAAGTTTCTAAGCTGTCCAAGTGAGTCATTTACTCCCACACAAACACATGTTGATTTAGCTCCTGTTGTGTTGATCCATTAGGGGAAAAAAATACTCATTTTGTATGATTATTATTCTATACATCTCTAACAGTTTTTAAGCAAAGGTCTGAAAGTACTTCAAAAATAGCATTAAATTCAAATTTCTCAAACTTTCATAAATAGCAAGTTTCATGATCAACAAAGCAATCACATACAAGCTAAGCATATTTTGAAATTAAAACTATGTTAAATATAGCTCTAACAGAAGAATTCCCATGGAAATATAGATAGCAGCTCAGTCAGTTGTGTTAAGATTACAATTCCCAGATTTTCCATCCAATACAAAACTTCTAAATAACACCAAGTGAGGAAGATAAGGATATAGAAGTGTAGCTTAAGCCTCTGCTTTATGCATTTAGGATTTTTGGTGGATAAAAAGAAGATATCCATTTGAAACTTGTGAGTTAGGTGCCCCTGAGTCAGATTCCGCTCCTTAGGACCTCTCAGGCAAATTTCACATCTCAACCTTTTGCCAGGACTATCTCATAGCTCTTCTAAGGACAATGTTGTAACCTCTTTGATCCTCATTCATCCACCATCTTCTGCATGTAGTTGCCAAGCATAGTCCATCTGTTCATCTGTTTAAAGCACATACTCCAAGTGACTTTCTGTTTGCGAATCATTGTCTCAGGGGGAGTGTTCAGTCCCTATTTCTTCCAGGACTGATTGTTTCTTCTAGCTATCTCTCATTTTAGCTGAATGCTCAGCTGGTATAGCCATGCATTGCCAAAAGCAAGTCCGGTATTTTACCAATTCCAATCTTTGTCATCCTTTCCTTTAAAAACCATGTCTAAATTTTGTTATTGACCTCTGTGGACAGATTAATTCCCTCTTTATTCACCCATTACACTGCCTATATTTATGCATTCATGGGCCCAAGGGGGGGCACATTTATCCACTCCTTTTAGTACTTATCTTTTGTAGCCTCTAGGCAAGAAAGTCCATATTTACGGATGTAAAACTATTAATGTCTCCTCCTTTAAACAGTTAAGTTTCATCTATGTCTATGGTTTTCTTATTTGACCATTAGTTTCTTGTAGCTTACTTTATTACAATGTGTGCCTAAATTTATTCTCTCTAAATCTCTGTCATTCTTTAATGTAATTTGTAAAGGATTACAGTGTAGCCTTTCCACTCATTATCTGAAAGAAACCATCTCTCATTTCCTTTCCCTGTTATTTTCCTCTATTTGTTGACATTCTTGATTGAAATATTTTCTTGCATTTATTCTTACTTGATGTAGTTGTCATATGTGTTTACTGTTGCTCAGATCTTTCACCTTCCATCTTTGTCTAGCTATTGTAATAACTTATTCTGAAAGCTGTTTAGTTTTTTTTCCCCATCTGACATTTTTGGGGTTTTCCCCCCAGTCTCCGTATATTACAGACATTTAAATTTTACATTTCCAATTTAAAAATAATGATGCACAGAAGAAGCATTGATTGATTATCTAAAGGTCATATCAATCATGAGAAAGAGCAAAGCCCAGGTTTGTTAACAGCCAGTAGAGGATACCACAGTGAAAAAATGCTACATATAATATGTTAGTACAAACTCAAAATCCATACTCTTTGTATTCTGTACCCTCTCTTCTTCACAGGTGCATTTATGTCCTCTCTGATATTTGCATCTTTCCCAGAACTCTCCTATCCATAACAGTAGTTCATAAGTCACCCAGCATTTCTATTATCCTTACCTTTCCTTTCTGAGACAATTATTGTGGTCTCATTTATAAAAATGTATTAAATTGGCCTTTTCCAATCACACCAGGAGGCCATGATTGCTAATAGTTCTTGAAGTTACAGTTCCAACAAATTTGAAAATGGGGTAAAGCTGATTAAACAGTGGGATGAAATCAACATACACTTCAGGAAGTCAGATGGATCTATTCACAGCAGGGATCTTCTAGCTTTTGAATGTTGATCATCACTCAATATGTTCACATGAGAAATTTATCAGGCATTGTTTAAACAGCACATTTTAATGACTGGGTGAGTGGATCAGTTTAAACAATCAGATTAGACAAGATCTATCAAACTGGGGTAATTTTGCTTCAGATCATTGATCAAGAGGAGTACATGCAAACATTTTTCTCTGATCCTTACAATGCAATGGAATATCATAAACAAGCTTCTCTCAACTATCTGCTATCAAGGACATTACCCTTTCATCTTATATAAGTACTATCCTTGACTAGGAAAAACATCTTGAACAGCATGTTCGAACTGTGTGAACTGAATCTAATAGGATTGTTGCAATGAAATAAGCTTGCCTTTATCTTACTGCAGTAATTAAATAGAGTGTGAACAATAATAGAGTTCAGTCATTTTGCATCAGCAAAGTACACCTGCCTAATTTCTATTGTTTCTTATCCTTCCATGGCTAACACCATGCTAGATCTGGCAAATAAATAAATAAAATAGTGAAAGGAAGAAATAGGTAAAGAGGTAGTTCTGAAACATTAAACCTCCCCAGAGGAATTCAGCTGTTGAATAAAGCACATCAAATACACTTGCAACAGTTTTCGCAAAGCCTTTTTTCATTCTATGGTAGTTAAAAAACAAGTGAAGTATTGAAAAAGGGGAAGGGGACAATTGTTTTTCCAATTTCAAAACAGGTGGGATGGGGAGAAAGCTCTCAACAGATCAATCTGACACCAGTACTTGGAAAGATCTAGAATCTAGCCTGTAATCTGGGGATATTAAGTAATTAACAGACTTCTGAAGAACAGGTCAGACTAATTGTATTTCCTTTTGTGGTACAATTACTAGTTTGTTAAATAAAGAATATTTTGTAGATATAGGATATTTTTTTATTTCAGCAGGATTGTTAAATTGGTAAGATGGAGAACTGAGACAGCTATTTGGGGTATAAATTTATAGCAGCTAAGACTGAGGAGTCATCATAGTTGCTAAGTTAGAGTTCTACCACCAGTCCTTAAATTGGTAAAAAAAAACAGTGTAGGCATAATATATGCAGGTCTCATTGGTAATCCCTATCATGCCATGGTTATGAAGCATGCAGGTGGTGCTAAACATTTTTAACTGTACATTACCTGCACATTAAGAACATGAGTTTATGGATTCCTTGGAGTTTACTTCTCTCTTCTCCCACAAACCCCTATTGATGACTGGAGACACATCCAATGTAACTCTTGTTAATGGGGAGGGGAGATGGGGTAGGAAACTTTTCATAGGCAAACAGATTTAATCATTTGTCATAGATCACTTTTACACAAGTAATTGGAAAGACTGTGTTCAAAGGGAACCCAGTTTCACTATATCAACTAACAGTGTTCTTTTGAACACACAGCATTATCCAGAAAGAGCTCTAAACTCATGCTCAAAAGCAACAACTGACAGGCACAGGGGAAGTTGAATATGAAGCAGGCAGCGGAGAAAAAAATCTTTCTTCCCAGTTTCACAATGAAGTGTCCCCACCAATCACCGTTCATTGGCTTTTAAGCTGAACCAGGTCTCTGAGTGAAGGATCAGCTCAGAGGATGAAAGGGAGATGCTGGCTTGAAAGACACTCCCATTGCCCAGAACAGAATGGCTTTAAAGGGCAACACTCAGAGGGGAGAGAATATATCTATACAAGCTCCAAATGGTACATAAATGCCTAGCTATTCCAAACAGAGTTTGGTGAAGGTTGTCAGATTATTCATGCTAAAAGCCATTCTGCTTGTTGCCTACTCAAACAAAATGATGTTATTGAAGTCCCTGCGCAGAAAAGGATGATTAAAACATCATGAGAATAGAGGAGGAGGAGGAGTTGAAGTTGTTACCAAGTCACGTTCATGCCATTACCCTTGCTGGAGTTGGATATAGTCGCCAAAACATTTACAGTTTTACAACCAAATCAGCGCTTTTAAGCTTAAAATATAGAAAACATCCGGAAATTAACCAACATCTGCTTATACAAAAATGCAATGGTTCATTTCTAGGACAGCTTTTATAATGATGCAATGTATGCATAGTAGATGTCAGTCCCTAAGTATAAATATATATGTGCATCTGTGCAATAGAAAACAACCTGGGTATAATTCATAGCTATTAACTCCAAGATCCTAAAAAGTGTCCATGGTTCTCATGTATTGCTTCCTGAGGTACATTTTCCATTTAATTGTTGTAAATAATATCTTCTCTGACACAACATACATTGATATCTAATAATAACTGACATTTAGGTTATAAACAGATGAATTGTTATTGGGAATGAGGCCTATAAGAGCCTCAGTTCAGGAGATCTTACCTTTGAATAAACATGCTCAAAATGTCCTTTGAGTAGCTATTAGCTAAAGGATTTGCTCTGGGGCTATTTATGTGGATCAAAGGTAAAGCTCCCTGGAAACAAAAACACAGGTTCATGGAAAAGGGGTTATGGATGTGCTTGTGTTAATTATTAAAAAAAAAGGAAAGAGCTAGAAAGTATAAGTGTTCTCTAGCAGGTCAGTATCAAACCTGTCTAAATTTATATGGTCCTGTTTCTATAATATCGCCTCACTTTTTTGGTTGTGAGTTGAATGTTAAATCTACAGGATTCTAAAAGAGAACTAAATGCTAGCAAAAGCATAGTATTTATGCCATTTGGATCCTTAAAATCAGATGGCATAAATGTAGGTTAAATAAACAATTACTGTAAATCAAAATACTACAGCCATCTGAGACTTGCTTTTATATAGATCTTAGTATGTACTACTAGCCAAGTAGAAGTAAACTGTTTAGTTTTCTTACATAATTGATGTACCCAAGAAGAACTGTTTCTGAATTTATACTTGCATCAGAGAAACCAGGATTACAATAATGTATAGTGAAACTGTATATTACATATACACTGCATTAAATATTTGATTTAGAGTTCTCAAAGTTGCTTTTTGGTCCACAGCTATACATTGTCATAGACATGTCTATGCAGAATGTGTGAGGAGCAGAAGTTCATTTATTCACTTAGTTTTGTTTGATTTGGCTTATATGCCACTCCAATCAAGCCTGATTCTAATTAGCTTACCGAGCACCCAAAACAGTAATAAAACTAATAAAATATGCAATGAGATAATAAAATAGCAGGGTAAGCAATAACATTCTACATGCCAACCAACAATCATAATGCCATCCACATCAGATTAAATGTCTTCTTCAGCACCTCCCAAACCTGATTGGTGAAAATGTTCCTGCTTCCATTGCATTCATGCCTTGCCAGAATTCATGTGATGTCATTGTATTCTTGTCATGTTAATGACAACAAGGATGAAGGTCTCTTCATCGAAGGTTATAGAACGTAATCCACCATGCTGATCCAATGTGAGCTGAGAGAGTGTAGGGACAAGAGAGAATGACTGGCCTAAAGTCATTATTCAACTTTTGTGAGGACTAGAATCTGGTTCTCCCCGCTCCTAACCCAGAACTTTAACCCACTAGATCACACTAGTTCTATGTGTCACTTATGAACTCAGTAATTCCTCCTTTCAAACTTTATGATATGACATTGTATCAGAGAGTCCAGGGAATTTAGCAAGAAGATAAATAAAAAAAAACAATTATTAATGGTAACAGTCAATAAATGAAGACGTTATCCCCATTCTTTTTAAATTTCATCCCTATTTGATACCATGGCTGCTCAAGACTCTCAGGAAATAAATTAGCTTTACCTTCTCAAGTCTGAAAATGCAAATTGTTGATTGATTCCAGATCACTGAACAGATCAACAGCAAGGCAATTGAACTGGAACCAATAAAGACCTTTTCTAAAAATATTCCTAATTGGAAAAAGAAAATTAGATTTCTATCCCAAAGTATAATGAAAGCCACTCTGCAGAAGACAAAGTTATAAAATGACATAGGATTATAAGAACCCCAATGCAATTTATTTATGAGACTTTTATTAAACTTTCCCTCCAAGAAATCAAGTTAGTAGAAAAAAATATTCTCCTCTACCTTTTCCTTCAACAGGAATCCTGTGGGGTAATTTAGGCTAGAAAACTGACCACATCACCCAAGACAACTTTTCAGTGGCTAAAGTAGAGTTGATACTGGTTCTTCTTAGCCTAGTAGTCCAATGCTTTAACCATTACAACACACAGCTTCCTTATCTTGTTATAAAAGGAATGCAAACTTTCAAGAAGCTAATACTTTGATCATGGTGGGCTAGTATACCAGCTCTTCAAGTTTGTCAATCATCTCTACTCCTCAGTCTCACCACTGATTTGGCATAGCAAATTATAAGTAGCACCTTGATGATTAAATTATCCCTATTAGGCTCTACTTTTCTCACAACAATCTAATCTTTTTCATCCTATGTTTAGCCAATGTAACATGTCCATTGTATAGACTGAGCCACCTTGCTTTTAATATTTAAACATTTTCCCCAACCTTACTTTGGACACCTCAGCTACTCTAATGCATTTCTACTCATTCCTTCAGTTACAGCCTAAAAATTGTTGACTGGATCTTAAGTGCACAGTTACCATAGGTTGCCTTGGTACATACATTATCCCAAAGTAAAATTGTTACCATTATAACTTATTCCAAAATCATAAATCTATTATTTTTTAACCAATAAACAAAGCATTACCATGGGAAAATATTATACAGCAAAGTCTAAACAGCCAACACCCACAAAAGCAGGAAACAGTATCAGATAAACAACTAGAGAAGAACAATATCCTAATCATGGAACCATCAAAAAGAAGTCACTCCAAACCAAGGCTAGCAGGGCAAGCCACTACATATCGATGTATAAACAAGCAGATTCCCTTCTCCCAGGCACTGATATTACCTAGCCCGGTAATAACACATTTTCAGGAAAACAAAGAAGTTCAGAAAACATCAAGAAACCAACAGTTCAGCCATGTGCTACTTATAATCTTAAAAATCTTAACACAGATAGGGAGTGGGGAGAGAAGGAATAGGAGATGCTAGAGTAATTGTGTGACAAAGGATTGTTTTGTGTCAGAAAAGCTGTAATGCTGGTGAAAATGATGAGCCATACAAAGAAAGAAGGAGAAGAGAAGAAATAGCCAAGTAGTTACCAATGTTTACACTAACGTACTTATTTCTAGAGTGGGTGTGGAAAATCAGAGACTCTGAGTTTCCCAGTTTTCAGATATGGCCTTAAAAGTGATAAAAAGTTTCAAGCTGTTTGGGTATATTTGAAAACACTGTTGTGAAAAAGTAGACAAATGGAAGATATATTCTGACACAATAGGTCCCTGTGGTTTATTATGAGGAGAGGATGAAAATTTATAGAGTCTGGAGCCAAAGCAATTTCAGATAAAAATAGAATTTAAGAAGGTGGCTGAACAGTTACACTTGGCTCAGGATTTTGGAAGCAGCTTTCTTAAATTCTTTAAATGCATGTCTGGCCACTAATTCCAATGGGTCAGAACTAGCAATTCAGAGATAGGATACAAGTCTCTTGAAAGGCTTTCTGCCATTTCAATCCAATGGATTAAATGAAGAAAACCTGCCTCAAATTGAAAATTAGGGAACAATCTTGAGGATCAAGTAAGTCTTCAGATCCTTTAAGGCTGTGTTAAAAGCATTGGATGTATTAGGCATCCAGAAAGAAAAAGGGAACCTTGGTGTCCAAATTTGACCAGAATTAAAGAGTTCAGAACAGAAATTACAAAACTCAGTCATCAGAATTGTATTCAGGCAGATTAAATGGGGTTCAATAGTCTTGTCCTATGGACTGAAAGAAACCTTCAGAAGATACCTAGCTATCAGACTGGATTTAAATGGAATACTACTAAACTATGCTATAGAATTCGTGCACATATTTGGTGTATACACACGCATACCAAATGTATAAGATATATAAAAGGTATTAGTTATACAAGGGTGGGTTATGTTTTAGAACTGGACTCACAAAGCTTTGGATTGGTCAATTGGTCAAATACCATGGGTTAACTGGGAAACGATGACTTGGCAACCTGGAAGATACCGGTGGTATTCATATGTACATTAATTATGCTCTCAGAGCAACATCTGCATATCACTCTTTGTAGTTTAAGGAATGAAGTTAGGTTATTCAACACCAATCCTGCAATTTTCCAAGACAGAATTCTCATTGCTTAAATTCTTTGACTTTGCTCCCTTTACCAAAATCAAATAAAATAAAGGAACATAAATTCTTGAACCAAGCCACCTTGTAATATTATCATGAAATGAAATACAAAACACATGTTGAATGGACTAGTACCAAAGCTCCCTGTTTTTACTTTACATTATTATCTAAAGAAGCACACACACACACACACACCACACACACACACACACACACACACATTCCTCAATATATGCGATGGGATGGACTTGCTGGCTCCTTCAAAAAGAGGTCTTTCTGCATCATCCACCATCCATACTATTACACTACAAAATCTTTGGAGAATCTGGTCAGTCACTGCCACTAGCCACATTTTTAGAGAGAAAATTCCTTTGCATATTTACCCAAGAGGAAGTTGAGGAATAAACCTCTTCCACTCTCTCTCTCTCTCTCTCTTTCCCTCTCCCTCCCTCTCTCTCTCTTTGCCTTTCTGTAGCTCATAGGTGACTGTAATACATGGCAAACTAAAATCTCTATCAGAATGAGATTGCCCATTTCAGAAAAAAGGTGCAAGTTATCCTTAATTGCTTAAGGACCTAAGTGCTGAAGTCAGTGGGAAAAGGGGGAAAATATTTATTAAATTTATATGCCATCCATCTCATTGCTGAAAGGGAGATTAAACAGATGCTAAAAACAAAAGGATAGGCTACTTGGCTGGGACCACACTCTCTTTACCCTATCAGCCAACATAGGGCACCCCCATTGGGGCCCCAGACCAGCCTCCAGAGCCTTCCAAAAGGCCAAAAGTACAGAGCTCACCTCCAGCTGGAGAATATTCCAAAATGCAGGGGCCAAAGGTGAAAAGGCTCTTCCCTAGGCATATTTTGAATTTTACAGATCATCCCACACAGTAATGTTCCAGGCAGGAATACACATCCATATGACACACTCTACAGGCACAATAAAATAGAATTAAGGATATAAAGAAACAACTCTGACCAAGCTGATTACATAGTCCTCATTTAGAACTAGTTTCACATTTTTCTGAGATGGCCATTTCCTGCTGAGTCTCCAATCTGTGTCTGTATGATCAATGCTTCTCTTACCTGGCACGAGAAGAAAGGATAACCGGCAAAGAAAGCCCAAATAGAGTTGCCATCCTCCTCCTTCTAAAAGCTTACCTGAAAGAGAGAGAGAAAAAAAACCTTCCTGATCCTGTCTGGCTGCTCAGTTTGAGTTTCCTGGCCTTTTGCTGGTCTCTGCCCACTTGACAGGTTTAATTTTGATTAACTTTTTCACATCTAGTTTTCTGGAATGTTTTTCCCCCTTCGCTATCAACTCATTGCCTTCATTTATCTAACACAGAGTGCTCCACTTAGGATTCAGCTAGACAGATAATTTGTCTTTATACACACACACACATGCACAGATGCACACAGAGGATGGTTTTACCAAGATAAATATTTCACCAGGACAGGGTAAAAAAAGCAGACATCTTTAGTGTTTAAAAGAGCATTGAAATACGATTGTTGTCTCCACCACTTGGACATTAGATATCTCAGTGATTGTAGTGGTAATATTTCTGTACTTTATTTATTTATTTATTTTATTTTTATTAGATTTATACCCTGCCTCATTTTCCCAATCAGGTACTGTCTCTTCATGCCTATTTTAAGTGGTTGCTAAGTGTGCACTTATTACAAAAGTCTCCAAAGAGTTAATTAAGATCTTCACTCAAAATGTAGCTGGCAACCGCACATGGATAGTAGAATTTTGATCTTTTCCTTGATCTTCAGATTTTTTTTCCTTCTCTAGGTATGCTGGGAAGGCTAATCTCACATCATGTTGTCTTGGTTTCTCAAAAACAACTTCTATGCCAACTTTTCTCTGATAATATGCTGACTCTGTAACTGCTTGGGGAGTGTTGTAAAGCTCTGATAAGCAGTATATAATGTCTGAGTGCTATTGCTATCCATGTTGTAAGCCG
>JANHGC010003482.1:88483-107337 GCA_027560395.1 Boaedon fuliginosus
ATATGTATTAAGCGAGAGGAATATATTTTTAAGATAAGCATGAAATGTAAACACATGATTAACTACTTTTTAACTATTATATTTTAAACTTGTTCTGAATTGAAATAATAAAACGAAGTGATGATTGTGTATTTTACAAATGTGATATAGAAATATGGTGTAACCCCTCTAGCATCGAAATGGAAAAACTATGTATTTTATTATATTTTGGAAAACAATAAAAATTATTGACAAAAAAAAAATCAAGTGATGATCTGTAATCTGCTGCTAGAGAACCATGCAAAGTATCACCATACCTTGTCTACTATTTATTCAGTTTATATATATATAGCACGAAGTTTGGTATGCAAAGAGAAATTCCAAGAGTTTCTGGTTAGACTAATTTGGTTATGACAGATCTGCTTTACAATGGTTCCTTCTCAATTTGAAAAGCAAAATAACAAGATAAGGGGGTTGGGGCATTAAAAGTCATCTTGTTATTTTGCTTTTCTAGGGGAAACTACTTGGTCTGGATCAAAGCATTGATGATATCCTTATTTAAGTAAAGTTAATTCTCTGGACTCCAGCAACAATAGCCATGAATGACTCATTGTCTCCATGAGTTTATACCTCAATACACACAAAAATTATTTTCATTCCACAGTTCCACCACCCAGATGCATTCCAAAGCTTCTGACTCCTCATAAAACTTTACTCTTTCTCCTTTGCTAGTGTCATTGTGTTTTTTTCTACACTTTATACCATTTTCTAGAATCATCCAATGTTTTCTGCAAACATAACCTCAATGAAGACAGATCCCCCCCCCACTCCCATTATGACGGGATGTTGTTAAAAAGATGCTTTTAAGTCACTAGTGGAAGCAACTTCATTATTTATTTATTTTTCTGTATTGCAGCTCTTTGACTCATTCTAGTGGTTGTCTGGATGCCTGCAACTCAAATGTGGTAAGTCCAGTCACTTATCCAGAGGCTGCAAATACTGTGGTGTGCAAGTTCTTATTAAAAGCCTGACTGAACTCTCACAAGAGGGCCATTTAGTATTGTGGTAAAGGCATCAGGCTAGAAATTGGGAAACTAAGAGTTCTAATTCTACCCTATGCACAAAACTAGCCGGGTGACTTTGGGCCAGTCATTCTGTCTCAGGCCTAGAAATGACAACCCACTTCTCAAAAACCTTGTGAAGAAAATTTCAGGGACTTGTCAGCAGTTAAAAAACTGACTTGAAGGAGCACATGTGCACCCGTATGCACGCATACCTACAGACACAAATATACACCCAAATCTCTCACAAGCATAGATTGTGCACAATTAGGGAAACTGTTAACACCATGTCCACACCACTACTCCCCCACAATTCTTCACAAATTGGTGTGAAAGCAGTAATTGTCCTCAGTTCTGCTACTTCAAAACTCAGAGAACATTCAACTAAACCAGTGTTTCTTAGAAAAAATTGAATGCTTAGCACCCCCCTGCCAAGCCCTACCCCCTAGGATGTGGGGGATGAGCTGCCCAAGCCCTGTACCTGGAATGCGCTGCCCCTTGCCTAGGGCACTGCTAGGAGTTGGGCCAACGCCCCCTTAGACTGCTCCAACGCCCACTAGGGGGCAGTACCACCCACTTTGAGAACCACTGAACTAAACAATAAGGTAATATCAGAAAAGTAATTCAATCAGTGTCTTCCCATCTGAGTTATTATAAAGAAATAAAGAAATACCTCTGCCCCAAAAGGAAGGAAACTAAATTGCTAGTGTTGGAATTAAATTCAAGTTAACTGTTTTCCTACTAACTTCCCTTCTGCTGTGATCTTGAGCAGAAACAATTTGCTATGCACATTTACTAAATATTGATACACACACACACACACACACACACACACACAATGTATAGGTAGTCCTCAATTTATGATTACCAGTCAATTAACCCCCAAATTTCTGTTGCTAAATGAGCCATTTGGTAAGTGAACTTTGTCCCATTTTACGACCTTTCTTGGCATCATTGTTAAGTGAATCACTGCTGTTGTTAAGTTAGTAACACGGTTCTTAAGTGAATCTGGCTTTCCCATTAATTGTCAAAAGGTTTGCAAAAGGGGATCTCCTGACTCTGGGACCTTGCGACCATCATAAATATGAACCAATTGCTGAGCACCTGAATTTTTTTGACCCCATGACCAAGTGTGAAAAACGGTCATAAACCACAGTGCCATTGTAACCTCAAAAGGTCACTAAATGAACTGTTGTAATTTGAGGAGTATGTATAGATCCATACAAAAAGCATCCTGATGAATGCTATTTATGATAAGATAGCATGTTCTGTTAAGTTTGCTTGTTACACTAATTAGGAAATAAAGAACAAAAAATGTACAACGGAAATGATTTCTCTGGTTAAGAAAAACACTGGCTGAATATCAAAGTAGTGGTCATTAAAATAATATAGCGCTCAGTATTCCCATTTGGTGTATATAAGATCTATTTTATAATTGATCCAAGAGAGCATGTCTATAAAACGTATACACTCATATCTGAGTTAGAGTCTCCCCTGCCCCAACCACCTATTACAATTATGTGACAGATACAAGATCAGGTCAGGAATAGTAACGGTTTTAATTAATTACTACAAATGCAAGATAATCAGTTTCTTTTTCCAATTGAATAGCAAATGTTAACCAATGAAAGCACTGGAAAGTTTCACCTGCTACCAAAATTTTCCTGGTCTTTCTCCATGATGTCTGTGGGTGGAGGATAAGGGTCACAGAAGGCAGGTGGTGAATAGAGTACAAGCCGCATCTCTTTTGTACATGTATCAACATTGCTTGCACTCTATTTTGTTCTTTGTCTGGCAATGCTCCATTCACCATCTTGCCACTTTTGACTCACTGTCCTATAGATGCCAACACACAGGAACCTGGGTCCCGAAGAGGGAGTTAGAATGACAAATAATAGCATGACATAAAAGAGGGAAACCCGCCACCCTG
Source organism: Boaedon fuliginosus (assembly GCA_027560395.1). Classification (NCBI taxonomy): domain Eukaryota; kingdom Metazoa; phylum Chordata; class Lepidosauria; order Squamata; family Lamprophiidae; genus Boaedon; species Boaedon fuliginosus. Next base: position 91,454 of record JANHGC010003482.1, read on the forward strand.
GGCCCAATGACAGACTCTGCCTGTCACAAGTCAGGACAAACTGTGAGTGATGGAGGAGTAATACCTCCTTAAAAAACCCTGATCCAGATGACCAGCTGGTAGCACCTTGTAAGGATCCCTTTCCAGGATTACAGGAGAAGATGGTCAACGGTTTTGAAGGCGGAAGAGGGCCTGTGCCCCAACGGCTGATAAAACCGAGGAACAGTCTTCTAGGAGAAGGGAAGCTCTGAGTTCAAAACCCCACTGCCTTGTGGTTACATCTATTATTGTAAAGGCTTCAGGAGAAAACCTCGAGGCAAAATCCGGAGCCGGAGTCCCGGAGGCAGTTCACAATTATATAAAAATGCAACTCCTGCGATGTAGCCGGAACCAGTTGTATCGGCCTGCTGTTCCATTGGATTATTCCAGCGACGTGGAGAGGGGGGATTTGCTGCTTGGGTAACAGTCTATCCTCCATATAAAACTACCCAGGCCGTTGTGCTCTGGAGAGGATATTCCAGCCTCGCATGGATCTCCACTTGGAGCATGATACCATAGTCTTTTGAGACTGAAGGATGCCAAAGAAGAATAAAAGAGGGGAGGGAGTGTGGGTTAATACACATCATAATAAAAACTGTAAAGAGGTGGAAGACTAATCTCACTATACAATAGTAAAAGTGAGCTGTAGAAGACAACTGGATGGAAGGACATATTGCAACTGCTCCAAAATTCAGTCAGATAATGCTCAGGATTTGAGTCTTTCCTAGAAGAATAAATATGACTTGTTCCAGTTGGTTACCAAATATTATTTACTAAATAGACACCCATTCTCATTCTCTCTTCCAGAACATGCTTCTATAATTGATAAAGTGGAGGAAAACTAATGGAATGGAGGCAGGTCCTTGCTTATCCTGAAAGCTGCTCCCTGAGAAGAGTGTTGTGCGGGGCTGACATTGCATCCATTGCCATAAGAATGTGCACATTCCCACTCAGTAGGAATGGGGTGTTGCAAACTATAAGGTAGGAAGGACAATATTTCACTAACAATGCACAAGCATCTTCTTATTTTGACAATTTATTCTGGTTACCAATGAAGCTATCATTTGAGTCTGGGAAGCCAGCATAGTTCTGTTCCACTGATCAAGCCACTTATAGAAGAGAAAGAATGGGGTGACCCCTGGATATCCAAGAAAGTCATCCTGAACTGAGAACTCCACTCTCACTCTCTTTTGTACCATGTCTGTTTATGCAAGGGCCAAACTTTTGGTTTTGGCTTTGTTTGGGTATGGCTGTGATAAGTCATAACATTCATTGAGCAGTACAAGATGAAAGCATGCAGTAAGACTGTGCCACTCAGGAAGTTATATAGTCTTCTCAGGAATTATTTTTGTCTGAAAAATAATGTGACATACTATCATTCTGATTGGGTGAAAAGCTGGTAGAGAACCTATATATGAAGAGATTGTACTAAAAACTTTGAGTATTTGAGGGGCTGCCATAAAGAAGAGGAGGTCAAATTATTCTCTAAGGCACCAGAGGGCAGGACAAGAAACAATGGTTGGAAACTAATCAAAGAGAGAAGCAACCTGGGATTAAGGAGAAATTTCCTAACAGTGAGGGCAATTAACTTGTGGAGCAGCTTGCCTTCAGAAGTTGTGGGCACTCCATCACTGGAGGCTTTTAAGAAGAGAGTAGATAGCCACTTACCTGAAATAGTATAGGTTCTCCTACTTGAGCAGGGGGCTGGACTAGAAGACCTCCAAGGCCCCTTCCAGCTCTGTTCTATTCTAAAAACTTAACAAGCTTTCTGGAAAGGCTTTAGAAAGCTTCATAACTGTTACAAAACTTTGATGCAGTCAAATTATTAATAAAGTTGTAAATGAATAAGATTCATTCTGTCATCAAGCACCTCACAAAGTCTGTAGTAGCAGTTTGAACATTACATGTCTGTTTCAATCAAAAATTGAATGATCCAATGTTTTGAAATTTCTGTATAACATTTTTAATCTGTTTAAAGTGATCATTATAGTTTATTCTTCTTGCATTCTGAATATTGGTATTGTAAGTAGATATTTGGCTAAAAGCAAATAAAACGTAAAAAGTCATCAATTTAACATTAAAATTAATTCCATTGAACTACAGAACCCCACTCTGTAGTTTCTATTGTCCCTTATAAATAAGGTTTTTTTTAAATGTGCAGTCTAACTGTACATAAGATTATTTTCTAATGAGGTACTGAAGTACATTGGTCAATGCTATAGCTTCATCCACAAAGAGTTATTCAATGTCAAACTTGTTCAACAGTTTTCTATAGTGGTTCCAAACTGAACTTGATTGTCATTTTCTACCAATATATATTTATGTATCATTATGAATCTTTAGGGTCATTTAACAGACACAAATATTATTTACAGCTTATCCTTCTTCTTGTCATAACTTCTGGCTATATTGCTAAGCTTTGCAGGAAGTCCTTAAGGTGCAACTAGTGAAAACATATTGAGAAGTGTCCTTTGTTCTTTTTTAAAGAACAACAATACCAATTAAATTAGAGCTACATTTATCAGGCTTTACAGAAATCGAAACATATGCCATCTGCTCACTTACTCCTGAAGCTAGTTCTTCAGTTTTGCCAAGGATATTAATTTTAAATTCCCATGGGCTGAGCTGCACCAGTGCCCGCTGCAGCATTTCATACCTTATTATTTCTCAGTCCTTTTCCTGGATCAGCATTTTCTATGATTAATATCATTCTCTGAGAATTGTATTTTAGCACTGGAAGGCAAGGATTTTGAGGGGGAGGGAGGAAGAAGGAAGGGAGAGGGAGAGAGAGGGAGAAAGAGAGGGGCGAGAGAGAGAGAGGGAAAGAGAGGGAGATAGAGAAAGAGAGGGGGAGAGAGAGAAAGAGAGGAAGAGAGAGAAAGAGAGAGAGAGGGAGAGAGAGAGGGAGAGAGAGAATGCCTACATGAATCTTGCAAATACTGATCATCTAGCTAGCTTCTGCCTCTGGCAAAGAAGAGTCCATCATCTTTCAGGGCAGTCTTTTAGCCTTAGGATTCTTTTTTCCTTAAAGGTTGCTTGAAATTTGGTGCCTTGCCATTTCCAGACATTAGCTTTAGCTCAGACCAAAAATAAGCCTGTTTCATCTTTAGCTTATGGTAAGTCAGTGACTGGAGAACTTGAGCCTGCTTAATTTATTTATTTTTTTGTAACAAAGCACTAATCATTTTGCTCACGAGTTTGCAGAAAATAAAGGTGTTTTGTCCGAGTTCAAAACAAAATGCTGCCTTCCATGAGTTCAGTTCCTATATTGTGGAGAGACAATGCAAAATGCCTATTCTAGGTTTTGGGAATCCAGAATTCAAAAAGTTTTGGTTGGTTTGGACATAGGAAATAATGAGATTCAGAACGAGCCTCTCTGGATGAAAACACCTGAAGCCAAACCCTTTCTTGCCTCCTATTAATCACCAGGATTTTTGCTTTCCAGATCTGGTAGCCCTACTCTAGCTTTTTATGAACTCAGGAACTAGTTTTCCTTTTCTTGGGCATATTGGTATTCTAGCTGGTTGTTTTATGACAGCCTCTATCAGTACAAGTTCCTGCAAATAAAGCTATCTGGAATCGATAGTTTGCCTAAATCAGCCAAAAGGGCTTTTTGGAGGAAGTATTTTGGGGAGTGGAGAAAACATTTATATTCAAAAAGGGTGATTTAAAAGAGCAGGGGAATGGGAGTAACTGGGGAAATCTCCCCTTTTCTTTCCATCTAAAACTACATGCTACACTGAACCAATTTTTTAAAAGAACATTAAACTCCACTAAAACGAGAAGGAACGTTGTCCATGGGGTCGCGATGGGTCAGACACGACTTCGCAACTAACAGCAAAAATGAGATGGGGACAATGGAAGTTGCTTAAGATGGAAGAAAAATAGATATTTGGCCATCATCACTAACAGAAGTTTGAGTCCGGTACTGAGTGAGCACAGATCACTCTCAACTTCCTTTTCATCTTATTTTCAGTCTTTGTCTAGTGGCAAATAGTTCCACAATGGCCCATTTGCAATGCCATGTGCTCCTTTAAAAACCCGCTACTTTCCTGAGAAACCCTACCAAGTTCCCTCATTCCCATGGTCTAAGCCAACAGCTGACTTCTGTCATAGGATTCATAGGAAAGTTTCAAGATACGAACAATGCCCCATTACAGTGGATGTGTGTGATCCAGAATGACCGTGTTCTGAATTGTGTCCTGAAGAAAACAGCTCCATTCCAGATTCAGTTCAGCCCCAAACAACTGGAACACACACCAACCATTTTTTTTTGGACACAGATCATCTGAAACTGGTTGTTCAACCCATATCCCAGGTCCCCCCACCTCATGAGATGTTCTAGGATCTAGGCACTGTATGTTTCCTGCACCACTAGTTTTCATTCATTTTGAATGTAGATCTCCAAAGCAGTAATATTATGCAACTTTGCAAACAGCAATTCTGAAACCAAGGGGATAGGAAAACCTCCCTGGGGTTAGGGTGTAATAAAATTATGCCGATAATAAATAGAAAGTGACAACAATGTCTAGTGAAGATGAGTGAACTGAAAGAAAAGCAAAGGCAAGGCATTCGTTTTAACCAAGCTGAATGGGACATACATAAATTTACACAAATTACATAATGATGGTAAATTTAGTAACTGTTTTGTGAGGACAAAGGCTTCAACTTCTGTGGAACGCATTCAACCTGATGGCTAAGTGCCATTTACATAATAGGATTTCATTCAGCCCATACGCAGATTGGGCCGCATTGTGAAACTCTATAGGAAATAAACAACTTCAAGAGTAACCTTAAGCGGAAGGGAAATGTCAGTAGAAATAATGCAAAACCAGGCCAGCCCCAATCTGCTCTTACCTCGGCACCTGCAATTAACCGATAAAAACAGCATTCTGTTAATGCATTTCTTTGAATCAGATCTGAAGCTGGCCCTGAATAGCTTCCACAAATCAATCTACTCTGGCCCAAATCCAGAAACCAAATGGCACCTCTCGCTACAATGCAATCAGTATTTAACCTTTAATGCTGCTGCAAAAGTGGGACCACCTGCCTAATAGTTGGGCTCCTCAGCCTTAGACTTTTTTGTGTATGTCACCTCCCCATGCCCTCCCCCCCAAAAAACTCCCAAGATTTCCATTGCTTGCAGTCCAGGGTGTTTAGACTCCCTGGCAAGAAGCTCCATTAGTAGCTGGTGGTACATTTCTCCATGAGTCATCAGCAGTGTCAGCCTATTTTAGACCCTCCATTTGTTGCTAAGATATATTAAGACATTCTTTTTGAATGAATTAGAAAAGCAAAACAAAATCATTAGCCATCCAATGTGCATACAGAAAATCCTTAAAGTGGCCCTGTCAGCCTTAATGACGGTGTGTGTGTGTGTGTGTGTGTGTGTGTGTGTTTTGTTTTGCTTTGTTTTTTCAGGGGAAAACTTAGCAAAAGTTCTTCTCCTCTCTGGCCAGTTGAGGAAATGCTATTAGAGAAACTTTCTGTTCCCACTTATCTGATAAAACTGTCAGCTCATTGGCAGCCAATTTGTAAAACAGCCCCCTTTTCATCTCTACTTCAGAGACGCTTGGCTCTTATTGGCTGTCACTGAAATTAAGCTTCAGATGGCATTGATCAAGCAAATTAACAATACAGATGGGATCTATTCAGGGAAGATCTGTAATAGGGTATCACTTAATGGGGATGATTTACTAGTGTAGTTCTAATCCCAGAGAGCCCTTACGTTCCTGAAACACTCAAGGCATGTGGAAAATGCTTTGGCATTGCCATTCATTAGAGCAATGCAATGAATTATTCAGCACTCTTAAAGGTCTTATTATTATTTTAGACAGCAGTCCAGGACAAAAAAAAATCCAAGTTCATCTGTAAAGAATGAATATTGATAATGAATTAACAATAAAGATAAAGGTTTCCCCTGTCCAGTCATGCCCGACTCTAGGGAGCTGTGCTCATCTCAGATTTTTAGTTGAAGGAACCAGTATTGTCCGAAGACAATTTCCATGGCTATGTGGCCAGTATGACTATATGCCAAAGGCACATGCAAGGCTGTTATCTTCCCACCGAAGTGGTACCTATTTGTCTACTCACATTTAGACGCTTTTGAACTGCTAGGTGGGCAGGAGCTGGGGCAAGTAACGGGAGCTCACCCCATCACATAGCACTCGGGTCTCGAACCTGGGCTGTCAGCTGACAAGCTCAGCAGTCTTTAACTTTTGAGCCATTAAAACACTGAAATAAATATACAATTAATCTAAATATTGTGCTGCCTGAACTCTAACCCTTTGTTTACTGAAATAGGTAACTTTCTGCTTCAACTGGATACAATGGAATGTGTCAGAGAGGGGAAAGCTACAACCCTATTGGCATTTCATAAAGCCACTAAGACCTGGCTCTGGCGGAAGGCCTGGAATTAATGTACCCTCCCCCTTGGATGATTGTGGAATGGATTAGATCGTTTTTATTGTATATTATTGTACTTTTATTGTTGTTAGCCACCTCGAGTTCCCCTTGACTGGGGAAGAGAGGTAGGGTATAAATCTAAATAAATAAATAAATAAAACCCTTAGGTTTAAGAAATAAATGTATACTCATTTATAAAGATAAAGGTAAGGTAAAAATGAATTCTTAAATAGAATTATTAATTTGGCCAAGTCAGGAGTGGGTTTCTACCGGTTTGGCCCGGTTCAGGCGAACCATTTGTTCAGTTTCAGGGGTATGAGTTCAGGGGTATGAGTTGGGCCTGCCCACCCACCCATGTGCTATAGTTACCTTTATTTCCTTTCTTTTTAAGCCCAACTGATCACCGCGGCTGCATGGATTGCTGCACCTCAGCTGTTTTTCGGCAATGCCGCTCCTCAGCTGTTTTTCGGCCCCATTGGAACATGCGCACGCAGTGAACCGGTTGTTGCACCGGTTGAAACCCACCCCTGAGCCAAGTTTGATTGAACACATAAGGACTTTGTCTCCTTAAGTAAAGAATTCACTAAATGTACAGGTTGCTGGAAGTGTACTTTTATCTTGCTTTCAAGTCAGTCTTATGTCCAGTAACTGCATAAAATGTCCATGCAATTTTCGAGGCATTATCTTTGAAAAGAGTTTCCCATTGTCTTCTTCTTAGTGCTGAGACAAAGTGATTGGTCCAAAGTTGACAGGTCAATTTGTTGGCAGGTCATCACAACTCTCCCCACTATTGCTCTAAAATGCCTTAACCACTAGATTAAATCATACCAACTTCTTAAATCTAGCCTTCTATAAACGGTTTTTTAAATACGTTCCATGACAACTCCTATTATCTTATGCCATTCTTAGTAACCATCACCAAATCCATAATTTATAGACATCTGTCATTCTCTTAAGTGTTTCTAACGTGCAGCTTTCACAACTCTATATTATTACCAGCAAGACTATTGCTTTTGCTCTTCTGATTTTATTTGTCATTCAAATGCCCTACCTTTGTGTCTAGCATTGTCTGAGACTTTTAATGCTTTCTGCCCTAGGATTAATCTTCTCCTTACTTCTGCAATATGCAGCTCATCTTTATCTATTCTGGATCCCACAAAAATAATTCTATCTGCTGCCTTCACTTCTTCACTTTCAACTGTCAGTTCACTGAACACAGAGATTGACACCATGTTTAATCAACTTGATATGTTAACGTTAACCTGGATTTTTCACTTTCTATTTTTTCACTTGCATAATGAGCTTTGCTTTCAGCTAGCAAGGGGGTGTCACCTGCATATTTAAAGTTGTTAGTGTGTTGACTTCTTATAGGAGTCCCACTGTCATTTCTTCCAATCCTGTCATAGTACCTATTGTTATAATACAATTGCTGAACAGATATGCAACCCGTATGCATCCTTATCTTAGCTTTGTTCCTATTCTGTACCACTCTGTAGCTCCAAACTCTGTTTTCAAAATAGTGTTTATTCCAAATGTCTTTCAGGCATTATTGTTAATCTCATTTGTCTTTATTAGATCTCATCTGTTATTACTTCGGAGTGTTTCTATCATTCTTGTGAGTTCTTTTATCTTCTTAAAAAGATGTCTGGTTTTCAGAGGTTGTGATTGTGTTTGCACTGGATGAAATTCTTGATTGAGGTATCTTTTTCCTTTCTGCCTGATATTGAAAGCCTGTGTCCAGTCCTTCACTGTCCTTCTTGTTGCTGAAATCTTTTCAAAGCCCATGCTAACACTAAATCTATTCCTTACATCAATCTTATATTTGGGCTGTAAGTTCCCATATTCAACACTTCCTTTCTTCACCTTGATAAGCTAAACTTGTATATTTAATGCCAGTACAGGTAATCCTCAACTTACAACAGTTCATTTAGTGACCATTCAAAGTTACAACATCATTGAAAAATGTGACTTGTGGCTGTATTCCACACTTATGATTTTTGTGGTATCCCCGTAGTCACATGATCAAAATTTAGATGCTTGGCATCTGACTCATATTTATGACGGTTGCAGTGTCCCAGGGTCATGTGATCACCTCTTGTGACCTTCTGATGAGCACAATCAATGGGGAAGCCAGATTCACTTAACAACTGTGTTACTAATGTAACAATTGCAGTGATTCAGATAACAAGAAAGGTCATAAAATGGGACAAAATTCACTGAACAAATGTCTTACTTGACAGAAATTTTGGGCTCAATTGTGATTGTAAGTTGCATTTTACCTGTAATTCATACTTTGTTCCAGTTTGCCAAGAATCTGAATTTTGATAATGTGATCAGAGGGATGCCACAACAGTCATATAGTTGTCAAGTCACTTTTTTCAGTGCTATTGTAACTTGAAACAGGCCCTAAATGAATGGTTGTAAAATGAGGACTACCTCTAATTCATGGTCTGCTCTACATTCCATACTGCAAGACAAGTGTATCCAACTCCAGTTGTTTATGAGGATATTATGCCTGATAATATTAAATGCTGTCGAAAGGTTCAACAATAGCAAAAGACATATGACCCCCTACCCAGTTTCCACTCAATGTGTAGACCTTAATGGAACTGCATCTATATAGATGAAAGTATGCAGTGATGTGCCCCAAGGCCTCACTGCAGGTCTAGTATTCTTCAATATCTTCATTACTGATTTAGATGAGGGGATAGAAGATGAACTCACGAAATCTGCAGACAACACCAAGCTGGCAGGAATAGCCAACACTCCAGAAAATAGGTTCAAGATACAGAAGGTTCTCAACAGACTTGAACACTGGGCTCTCTCTATGGTAACAAAATGAAATTCAGTTCTACATTTAGGCAAGAAAAACCAAATGCACAGTTACAGACTAGGTGGTACCTAGCTCAATAGTAGTAACTGGGGGGTGAATCTTGGAGTCCTAGTGTACACTCAAATATGAGCCAGCAGTGTATCGCAGCTGCCAAAAAAGCCAATACAGTCCTAGGCTGCATTAACAGATAGACTCAAGATCATGTGAAGCATTAATACCCCGTTTCCCTGAAAATACAACCTCCCCTGAAAGTAAGACCTAGCTTGATTTTTATAAGACCTAGTGCCTTTTTTGGTGGCAAAAAAAAAAGACAGGGTCTTATTTTCAGAGAAACATGGTACCACTTTATAATGCCTTGGTGAGACCAGACTTTAAATATTGCATCCAGTTTTGGTTGCCGCAGTATAAAAAAGATGTTGAGACTGTAGAAAGAGTGCAGAGAAGAACAACAAAGATTATTATGGGACTGGAGGCTAAAACATTTGAAGAATGATTGCAGGAATTGAATATGTCTAGTAAGTTAAATAAAAGGATAAGACAACAGTGTTCCAATATCGTAAGAGTCACCACAAATAAGAGGGGTGGGTGGGTCAACCTATTCTCCAAAGCACCTGAAGACAGGACAAGAAGCAATGGATGAAAATGAATCAAAGAGAGAACCAACCTAGAATTAAGGAGAAATTTCCTGGCAGTTAGAACAATTAATCAATGGAACGACTTGTCTTTAGAAGTTGTGGGTACCCCAACCCTGGAGGTTTTCAGAAAGAGCTTGAACAACCACTTCTCTGAAATGATACATGGGCTTTCCTGCACGAGCAAGGGGGTTGAGTAGAAGACCTCCAAGGTCTCTTCCAATTCTATTATACTGTTAGTTAGTTATCCTGCTATTTATTTAGGTTTTTGAAATGCAGCCAAATTAACATACTTATTCAATTTCTGAATGAATTTCCCCCACTCTAAGGAGGTCTCACACACACAATATTAAATAACAATACTTCAAAACACTTTTGAAACTAGTCACAAAGTCCAGTTTATGTAGTTTAGGAGATAATCCAAACTCATCTAACATCCTTCTGATTAAGCAATCTCACTGCATATCCACTCCACGTTTCTCTTTGCCTTCTTATAGTTATAAAGACTGCTCCTGGCGTCTCTCCATCTCACTATTTCTTTCAAAAATGTAGGCAAAAGCCCCCAAAGCCAATGAAGATGACATAACCAGGCAGCTTTTATAAAACAAGTAAGTAGAAGAATTGATTCCCCCCTCCCTTTCTTTTCTTCTTGTTCATCCCCAAAATGTTTCTAGCAGACGTTTCCCTTTTTGGGTGCTATTCTTTGAAGTTGACCCCACCAGCATCAAGCCAGCATCAAAGCAACAATTGCTTTGTACCTTATCTCTAGAAAGCTGGTACAAGCTGGTGCAATTTAGTGAGAAAGATCACCTGCTGCTTAATGAGAAGGTACGTCACTTCATTATTCTTTGATTGAGAAGATACATCCTTTGTTCTGCTGGATCTTCTGCTGGAGGGCCCCTTTTAACATGTGCCAGCTGCTACAAGTGCCTTTGCAGTACTGGCAGCTCTTAATAACTAAAGCAGCTTTAGACATTTGCCATGCCTGTTACCACCCACAAGGTCTCAACAAGGATATTAGCACCACAACTGTCAGGCAAACACAAACATATTTTCCCCGAAGACTCCTTTGAGACTCAACCTTTTTTATGCCTGATTTTAAAAGACGACCTTGAGACTGAATGGGTTCCTGATGACTGTATTTTAGCTTCTGTGAATCTTACAGACTCTAGCCTGCACCCTTCCCTGGAGATGTTAATTCTCTGACTTGAGAAGCAATGCATGAAGAATGGAGTATTTGCACAGAATTAATATGAAACGTGAAAAGTTCCTGTCCTATACTTGTCTATGGCTAAATCTCACCTAGCTTAGCAGGCAGGGATAGAAAGCTTACAATACATTTCCAGTCCTCTTTCCATATCCCAGTCCACTCTTCATGTAAGCAATTTAAAACATAATTTCAAATAAGTAAATTTTCATTCCCTCCCAGCAAGAGTAAATTGGTAGAGGTCATTCAATGGCAAGGAATGCCACTCAATTAACATGGTATTCATATACTTTGTGGGACATAAAATAGCTGTTTTGATCTTCTGCAGCCGTCACTCAGTGGCAACATTTGTGTTGATAGAATTAAGACAAGTTTGTGCAGTTCCCACACTGTTAAATCCTTCAAACCAGGAGTCCCACCAGAGAATTCATAAGAACAGTTGAGGGAATACCACTTGTTACTCTCTACTATCAGATGTCCAAGATGACCGACTTATGCTCCGTTAATGGTAGAGTCATGTTGTCCTGCATGCTCTTTTTAATTATTTTTTAGGATGATGAATACTTAGGGTACTGATGAGTCATAAACCAGTTTCTCTGTAGTAAAAGAATTTGTTTCCATGGCAACAGCTAATGTTTCCAGAGGAATTTTCCACAAGACAATCTCTCCTGACCAAAAAAATAAAATAAAATAATGTATACATACACAGCATATTTTTAAACAGGTACAAAGTACTGCACCCACGCTGTACCTCTGTTAAATAATCCATCATTCCAGTGCCCATCTATACAAATGCAGGTTCTTATTTCTCAGGGGCATAAACAGAGGACATGGGTAACATTTTGTACCTCTAAATATATAAAATCTATACCTTGGTTAAATACGTGGGTTTTTCAAGAAAGCCTCAACCGCTCTGGGTTCCTCCACATGTACAGACCAACATCCCAAAGTTCCCAACTAGTTTAACCATTCTTGACAATTCTAGTAATCAAAGTGACCATATCAGTAGGAGAACCAGGATGGGAAATCAGTTTCAAGAAAGTTCATGGCAATTAACTTGGCAGACAAAACCCATAAGAATTCAGATTGGTGATTAAACCACCAAAATAGCTTAGAGCAGGAGTGTCAAACTCAATTTCATTGAGGGCCTCATCAGGGTTGTGTTTGACCTCAGGGGACAGGGGTGGGTGTGGCTGGGGTGGGCCTGGTCAGCTCAATGTCACTTATGAAGGCTCCATTTTTGGCTGCAGTGGCCTTCTGCAGCCCTCTGCCAATGAAAACGGAGCTTGGGTAGACTGTGCGCAGCCAGACCGGACTCTGTTTTCGCTTGCAGAGGGCTGCAGGAGGCTGTCGCAGCTGAAAACGGAGCCCAGATGGGCTGAGTGTGGCCTCCCTGACCTTCATTTTTGTTGGCAGAGGGCAGTAGGAGGGCTGTCACAGCCGAAAGCAGAGCCCGGGTGGGCCGCGTGTGAGCCTCCCGAGCTCTGTTTTCACTGGCAGAGGCACTGCAGGCCAGTTCTTCGCTGTTTCGAGGGCGGGCCTGCAGGACAGATTGAAGCACCCCAGGTGCCAGATCTGCCCCCGGGACTTTAGTTTGACATTCCTGGCTTAGAAGGACAGCATATATGCTCAGTGCTTAGTCAGCAGTTCTTGCATTAACTTCTGCAATATTGATGACTGTATGCACATTGTTCCAGAAGGATGTTGCAACCACAGATACCTCAATGCATAATATCTATTTTTAATCATTTTTTTACCCATTTGAGAAAATAAAACATAAAACAAAGAGTTATATTTTCAAACAATAGGTACAATCATATTACAGTATACTTTTTGGCTCTTTCCAGCTAATTAGTTTTACCAAAAGTCAGGAGAGAATGGATTGAGTCATTCTGAAATTTTCAAGACCACCTAGAGGGCTTTTCAAAACTGATCAACCAACTAATTTTGGAAGCCTCCAAGTAAATTATGGCTCTTGTATATTCATAAGAGGACCTAGGTGAAGAAATGGATTAAGAAAGATAAAACTGGCATTATAAAAAACAGAAAAGAGCATATAAAACAAGTGGTGCCACTCTTGGTCCCACATTAGCATCATTGAAATAGCCTCTTCTCTAACAGGAAACTGGGTCTATTTCACTGGCCCACCCCAGCACACTAATGGACTCTGTTGGGTCTCATGCTGCTGACATTGGTAACAAAAAACAATATTATCCAGGGCTCTGGACAGGATCATGCCTATGCAACCTCTCTTGACCCATCGCTCCCCACTCTCCCTGTGATTCATGGTTCATGGAGGTTTTCAGGTTCTGAAAAGGGTTAAGAGGTCCTAGAGCACCATTGGCGTAAAACAAGGAATAACTGTGCCTGAACATGATTTAGAGCTATCACTTGATCCCACCTGCCATGGACAATTCCTGCCCAGTTTCCAATCTTTCCTTTTTAGGGAAGGTGGTAGAAAAGATGGTTGCTTGGCAGCTTCAGAAGATCCTGGATGAAACAGATTATCTAGACCACCTTTCAATCCAGATTCAGACCCAGCTATGGAGTAGAAACATCATCGATCACACTTGTTGTTGATCTCTGGTGAGAGCAGGTTAGCGGTTGGAAAACTATCCTTGCTCTCCTTGACCTCTCAGCAGCATTTGATTCCATCAGTCATCGTAACCTTTTGAGGGGGCTAGTTTAGCTCCTTTCTCCAAGACCAGTTCAATCAATGTTGATAGGGAGTGAGAGGTCCAGCTCCTATGTGGCATACCACAGGGCTCAGTACTCTTCCCACACCTTTTTAACATCTGCCTGAAGCAGCTGTGTGAGATCATCTGTCACCATGGGTTAAGGTACGATAATATGCTGATGACACTCAACTTTATATCTCCATTCCTATTGATCCAAGTGATGCTGTTGATGCCCTCTCACCATGTCTGGAGGCTGTGGGGGCTTGGATGGAAGACAACAGTCTTCTGCCAGGTGACTTGGGCCCCCAACAGGGGAGTATCATGGTGGAGATGGTCAACAGATTAAGAGAAAATTTCATCCCCTCTCCCCAACTTCTGAAAATAGTGCAATAATGGGCTGTCCTTTCATGAGCTTTTCAGAGGCTACAGAGGCCATGGAAGAGCATTTTCCTAGGCCCCCTCAAGAACAAAGGCTTTGTGCAGCCTGGAGCAGTGTCAGAAAGAGAACATTGCTTGAACACCCTGGGCCACAAGGTCAGTTGTGCTTTCCTGGAGACTCGGGGAGGGAGAAAATGGCCTCCCCTGGGCTATGGAGGCCCTCTGGAAGCCAGAAACAAGCCCATTTCAGCCTTCTGGAACTTTCAGGAGGCCTGTTTTTCACCCTCCCTGAGCCTCCGTGCGGGCCCAAAATGGTCCACCTGGAGACTCCAGGGAGGATAGGGGTGGGTCCTGGGCCAACCGGGGTGGGATTTGGCGTTTCACTGAACTAGGCAGACTCTTAGCAAAAGGATCGCCTGAACCCGTGCGAACCCTCAGCAGCCCACCCCTGTAGTATAAATTGTAGATTTTGCATCATGTTACATGTTTCCTCCATAGATACCCATGATTCCAGACTTTCTCCATGCATGCCTAACACTTTAGCTTCTATATCACATTTTGGATGAGTTGCCATCATCACCCAATCCTACACTGAAATTTTTAGAGCTTTTCCAAGTAGCAACAGAGATTGTATTGCAGTGAGTTCATTTCATGGATGGTATTGAAGTCTACACTTCTCAGGAAAAATGGAAATTTGGTTAAGGGAAGAAAAACAAAGCGTGGCACTTTTTACCTCCTGCTTCATTTTCTATTACTGTATAATTTATATGAATACATTTTTTTCAAATGACTAACATTGTATGTTAACTGGTTATTTCTACATACAACTATTTACATTGAGTAGATTTCTTTATAAGGCAAAAGCGTTGATCCAAATGTCAAACCTCTATTATTTCATCAAACATTTTGCAGGTATCTGCTGTAGCCTGGAAAATAAATGTTGTGGAACATCTCAAGTGTGGTTAGATTAGAAGTTCAGATGTGGATGACTCTCTGGAGCCCCTTTAGGAACTCCATGCTGGTTAATCTACATGCAGAATTAGAATTGTACAGCCACTAACGCTTGCTGGAAGAGTTCGGTACACAGATTTGCTAGATAGCTTTGGAAATTCAAGTTACTTACTTACTTACTTACTTACCTACTTACTTAGTTACTTACTTACTTACTTACGAACAGTAGAACTATCAAGTAATGTTAGATTCTGGATATAGTCATCCCACTGAGGCTTTCCTCTTGCAATGGCAGTATGTCTTATTCCAGTCACTTCAAGGTTACTAAATCAGCCCATCTACTGCTATCTCATGAGATCTCTTAGAATTCTCTCAAGGCTTACCTTAAAAACACCCCACACATTAAATACTATCCCAATTTCACAAATGTCATATGCTATGGATGTATAAAACTCCAGTCCATGTTAACATTCATTCAGGTTTTAGTTGTGCCCATCATTTTTCCATTTTTTAAAAAGAAAATACTGTTAAATTTATAATATGTCAAATATGTAAAAACAGTTACATACAACTGTTGCATATAACATCAATATATTTTTTACACATCTTTTCCTAAGATATATGTATTTGTATGCAGCTATCACCAATATCTTTCCTATGTAACCTACCCAAGTATACCTATTGGTACATACATACTACATACCATATATACTCGAGTATAAGCTGACCCAAATATAAGCCGAGGTACCTAATTTTACCTACGAAAACTGGAAAAACTTATT